>PITA01022170.1:0-21736 GCA_004023965.1 Spilogale gracilis | reverse complement strand
TGCATTTTATAACCTGCCATTTCCAGATAATGGATAAGTAGTAATTATTTCTCCCACAACCCCTTAAAAGGCAAATAGCGTTATTCAAATATATCTCTCACAGATTTGAAAACAAAGAGGTTGTGACATCTACAGCAGAGCATAAGACTGGCATTAATGGTTTTAAAAGTTCTGGAGTCATAAAACGTGGGTTGAAACCTTATTCCATCTCTAACAGGCTGTACAGCATAGTTAAGTCATTTCATCTTTTTGGGCAATAATGATATAACCCTCAGCGGCCTCTCATGAGGGTTAAAACATAGTCATAAATCGTGAAACTGACAGGCAAGAAATTTCATTTCTTCTGCCAGCCACTCAGTGTTTATTTGCCCTGGGCTACACACCAGAGGAAAGAGTCCTGTGCCTGAGACCCACGAACTAAAACCAGCCACGCAAATAAAAGTTTGTGTAATTACTGCGAGAAAGGCGTGTTCCGCGGGCTCCCAGGAGGCAGGAGCTGCTTCTCCTCATGGTTGTGGAGTTTGGTTCTTTGTAGCACCATCTTGGCCCCCATTGAACAGGTGGGCCTATGAGGCTGAACCCTGAATGTAAACTCATTAAAATAAAAATGCTGACAAAATCTCCACTTCCTTTTATGTAGGAGGCCAAATAAATTTTACTTTTTAAAAAAGATAGTATTTATTTGTCGGAGTGAGAGAGCGCAGGAGAGAGTGAGTGGCAGGCAGAGGGAGAAGGAGGATCCCCGCTGGGCAAGGAATTGCAGGGCTCAATCCCAGGACCCAGGGATCATGACCTGAGCCAAAGGGAGACACTTAATCTACTGAGCCACCCCGGTGTCCCCTAAATTTGGTCTTTAAAAAATATTATTTTGGGGGCGCCTGGGTGGCTCAGTTGGTTAAGCGACTGCCTTCGGCTCGGGTCATGATCCCGGAGACCCGGGATCGAGTCCCACATCGGGCTGCCTGCTCGGCGGGAAGCCTGCTTCTCCCTCTCTCACTCCCCCTGCTTGTGTTCCCTCTCTGGCTGTGTTTCTCTCTGTCAAATAAATAAAATCTTTAAAAAAAAAAATATTATTTTGTTGAATACCATCTCAATTTTAAGAGAACAAATCATATGGCCTTGCTAGAAAACGGACAGAAATCTAGGAGTCATAGGCCCAGTTCATAGCAGCATATGAAGCCTGGAAAAAGTTGCTTGCAGCTTCCCCCTTCTTGTGTGTATGCAGTGAAGATCCATTCCACCTGCCTCCCTCCTTCTTCCCTCCTCTCTCCATCCCTCGGCTTCCTTCTGCCCTTCCTTATTGCATATATTAAGAAGGCAAAATGAGGTGGGTCTTACCACCTGTTATGTTAGCATGAATATGATATTGTGCCTGGATGTTAGGGATTCACAAGGCAGAGAGGATGCAAAGACAGTTGTTTTACAGCTCAGATATTTAGGCTGAGTGGGGCTTTTAACTGTCAAGGAATCTATTGATAGAATCCAGGAGTCTATGAAGTTTTATGGGGAAAAATGCACCTTTATTTTTATTTCCTCCTATCAGAAATTTAGCATTCCCTTCCATATGCCCGTGACTCTGTCAGTAAAAGACATCACTGCTATTTTCTGATTGGTCTTGTCAATGTCTCAAAATAATATTTTATTCTCATCATTCTGTGTGTACCCTGGGTCCACACGTGCATCCTTCTGCGGGTTGGAGAAAGGGACGGTGTTTTCAAGTGGTACCCCTGGGACAAGGCTTGAGGAGTGAGATCCCTGAGAACTACTGGATGTTGACTTGGAGAGGGAGGACACAAGGGGTGGGGGGAGGGGGGAAGGACAGAGACAGAGAAAAGCAGGTGTTGAGGCACAGGGATGTGCACAGTGACGGGGGAGGTGGAAGTCGGGCAGAGATTCACTAAAGAGCCAGGGGACAGCACACAGAGCATCCAGAGGGACTGGCCTGGAGCCCAGGGAGTGACCCTGCACTTCATCACCTGTGTGTTTTGTGGTTTGGGCGAGTTCCTTTGGTCTCTCTGACCATCAGCTTCTGTGGTCGTTTGCTAGGCCTGCCGTAACAAAGGGCCACAGACGGGGTGGCTTAAATGACAAGACTTGATTGTTTCACAGCGTGGAGGCCATCTGATCTAACAGATCAGATGTTAGCAGGGTCCGCTCCCCCCAAGGGCTGTGGGGAAGCAAGTGTTCCAGGCCGCTCCTGTTGGTTTGTAGAAGGCTGTCTTCTCTCTGTCTCTTTGCATCGTCTTCCATCTGTGTGTGTCTGTGTCCAACCGTCCCCTTTTGATAAGGACACCGGTCATATCAGAGTAGTGTGCGCATCCACCCCACCCCAAAGGTTGTAAAGACCCAAACAAGGTCGCATTCTGAGGTCCTGGGGGTTAGCACTGCAACGTATATTTTTAGGGGTCCCTAGTGGTTTCCTCATCTTGTGCTGGGGTGACCGTTGAGGTGCCTGCCTCACAGAGTTATAGGGAGAATGGTAGAATTTAATGCTCCTTCTGTGTTTGGTGAGATATGTGTTATTGAAGTAACTTTCAGTAAAGGGTAGTTCCTATCACTACTATTATTGCTTTTTCTTTCTTTCTTTCTTTTTTAAAAAGATTTTATTTATTTATTTGTCTGAAAGAGAGAGCAGGCAAGCAGAGGGAGCTGCAGACAGAGGGCGAAGCAGGCTTCCCGCTGAGCAGGGAGCCCGATTTGGGGCTTGATCCCAGGACCCTGGGGTTATGACCTGAGCTGAAGGCAGATGCTTAACTGACTGAGCCACCCCGGCCTCTTACTACTATTATTCCTAAGGAGACCTGGAGGAAAGAGGGGAGACACACAAGATAGGGATAGAAAAGTCACAGAGAGAGGGGAAGCATGTTTGGGGCTTAGCTGGGCAAAGTAAGCAGCTGAGGTACTTTTATGAAGAGCATAATTCTTCATAAAAAAAAACTAAGTGCACAGGTCCTTTCCCTCTGGGCTGTCCACTCAGTGCAGGCCGGGGATGCCACGGCTTCCACGGGTTCTGGAGGCTTCACTTGTTTGTGGCTGCCATGTCGGCCCCTGCCCAGAGCCCCCACACCAGAGGTGGACAAGGCCGGTGACAGTGGGAACAAGAGAGCAGGAGGGGTGACAGGCGTGGCAGTGGGAATGCAAGCATCCCTGGAAGGAGCAATGGTAAGTAAGGAGGAGAACGCTTGCTCCTTGAGACACAAATAGGACCTATGATGGCTGGAAAGATACTCAGAATCTCAAGAACGGTGAAATGTGAATAAATAGAACTCTCTGCGTTAGCAGCCACGCCACAAAGGACTAAGTAGCACACGACACAGAGAGGCACAAAAAGGGTGGTGCCATGTGGGCAGCCCCGGGGACAGAGGAGGTCTGCTCTGCCCTGCTCCCAGCTGTCCCGAATGTCTAGGACATGGAGATGGCCGCCAAGAAACACCTGCCAGACGAATGCACCAGGTAAGTGCTCAGTGAGACCCTGACTATCCAAACGACCAGTGGCCAGACCACCCATGACGATGGCACAGTGAGCCACACTGTCTGCAGGAGCCAATCCAAGAAGCCAAGCCAAACTACCTGTGCCCATCTTCGCAGAAAGATCAGCGGGGGCTCAGTGACTGCCAGCGTCCCTGTCTTCAGGCCGTGCTCCCCACCCGGGGCCAGTGAGAGGAAGCCAGAGCCAGATAGGCTTCTCAAACTAATCACACGAGCTCCCCTGCTTCTAGCCAGCCCACTTTCAGCTCCTGCGGACAGCCTGTGCTCCGAGGATGCTGGAAGCCTTCCTTTTTTCCCACGACAAATATTTCCCACTTCCCTGCCTGCCTTTGAGTCCCTGCCAAACTCAAGCTATGGCTGAGTCCTGAATAAATAGCCCGTGTTTGTTCTTGTTTGGGGGATCTGTGTTTATTTCATTTAAGCATCGCTCAGTCTCTCCCTCTGCTGGCTGGGCTTATCTAAACAGTTGTAACCTGCCACCTAGCACGGAATTCACATGCCAGTCTTTAAGGCATGTGGCATTACTTGCACTTGGGGAAGTGACTTCCTAGGACTAAAATCCGGGGACGGGTGACTCCAAAGCCCTGTGTACTTTTCCCGGCTTGGTCTAAGATCCTTGTACCATATTGCTTTTTGCACAGAGTTCCCTATAGTTGTCTCTCTGCTTTTTCCCAGCTCCCTCTCATCTCCACGATGACCACATAGAGAGGCTTAAAATAACCATAGCATTTGTCCTTGGGGAGGTCTGACTAATGTCCCCAGGCTGGGTGGATACATCTGAACCCTGGGCCTCCTTGCAGAGTCGTCCGTGAGGCGGGCGCCACCTCCGTGGTGTGAAATGGGCAGAGAGATTTTAGGCGGCCTGAGTTCCTTCCAGAAGCGTTCTGGCTGGCAAAGCTGTATTGAATTGATTAATTCAATTCCTTCATTCGCTGCTTGCTGAGGATTGGCTGTGTGCCAGGCCCTGTCCTGGGTGTGAGACGCTTGAGGTCTGCAAAGTGTGGCCAGTAGGCCTCCTGCAACAGAATTCAACACCCCCCTACCCCCCACCCCCGGCCTGACTCAGTTCTGCTGGGGAGGCCCGAGGGTCTGGATTTCTCAAAAACTCTCAGGCGATGAGTCCCTTCCCGAAAGCTGGAGAGCCGCTGGCCTCAGGAAGAGGGAGCCCATTCGAAAGGCCCACGCTGAATTACTTCCCGGGGTCATCCAACTAGTAAGTGGAGAGAGCTAACTTTGAATCGGTTAGTGTGACTGTTAGAAGGCCCTCCTTACTCTACTCTACTCTGCCCAAGTATACCCAGCTCTCTTCTGGGTCTTTGCACATGAAGTTTCTGCCATCCAGAAAGGTCTTTCTTCCACCCTTTACTTGGTAACTTCATAATAGCCTTCAAAATCCATCTCCAGTATCACCTTCTCTGGAAAACCAGCCCTGATGCCACTACCTTCCCTTCCCCTGCCCCATCTCAGTAGCAAATCCTCATGGTATTTTCTGTAACTAGCTTTTATTTATTATTACTTGTAATTTGCTTTTAAAATGGACACACTCTAGCCTCCTACTCTGCCAAAGCCTCAAGACAAGAGATGTCATGTTCCAAAGTGAGGTGCAAGACCCCTCTGCAAGACTTGCAAAAGAGGGGGTCAAAACCTGGTTTTGTCTCTAGTAGCCCATCACTCCCATCAAAGGTAGAAGGCATTCAGGAGTTAACTAGGTTCTGGCTGGTGAGAGGGATCTAAAGGCTGAGAGAATGACCGAAGTGCTGGAGGCAGGGGAACAGGGTCTACACCCACTCCAACAGGACAAAGGTGGGGAGTTGTCCCAGACTGTGCCCCAGAGGACCGCCAGGAAGGGGGAGGTGAGCTCAAAGTTGGGGGTGGCCCACTGCCGGGCTATAAGGGCTATTAAAAAAAAAAAAAACAAAAAAACAAAGAGATTCAGGATTGGGACCAGAAAGGTGCAAGCTTTGCTGTTCCCACTGCCTTCCTCTTTCTCTCCCCGAGTTCCAGCCCCAGGAGGGCCGATTTGGTGAGCTAAGAGGAGAATGCTTACAAAGGACCACACTGAGCTCTGCACACACGTTCTTTCTTGTTTACCTCACTTCACAGGAGAGGACACTGAGGCACGAGGGCATAAAGTCATTTGTCCTGAGATTGGACTAACCCATAGATGACTGTTATACCCGCGACGGCACGTCCCAGGTTTGCGGTTTTGAGCTGGTAGTCAATACAACCACCCAAGCAAGGGGTCCCAGACCACACACAAACCTTAGCATCTGGGGGGCTGTGAGTCTTCTGGAACATTTGATTCCAGCTACAAGGCTCTTCCCTGGAAAAATGCTCATGCGCGCCTACGCTCACATGCATGCGGGGAGGGCTTCCTCTACAGAAGAGCCCCTGCGCTGGGATGCGGCAAACAGATGGGCTGCAGGGTTCCCCTCCCTTCCCTCAGCAGGACTTGGAGTCACACTAACAGATATGAGACTGAGTCCGTCCCATTCCCTTCCATTATCCGCAGGGGCTTGATTCCCATCTTACAGATGTGGAGAGGGGTGAAACTCTGCATGGGAGTTCACCCAGTGACTCAGTGGTGGAGCCTTGCTTGATACTGAGCCCTCTGTGTGATCCACAGACTCCCACCAGGCGTCTCAGAAGTGGGACCTGGTGATGTATGGCCCTGGGAGATCATGATGGTGTATCTAGGGGGCAAGGGAGGGGATGACGGAGGAGGGCAGTGAGTGATTAGGGTGGCTCGTCATTTTTATGGTCATCTACACCAATGCCTAGTGCCTCTCATGGCTTCGAGAACACCTTTCTTCCTCATGAACACTTGCTATATAGCAAGATGCACTTGGCAAATTACTGCCGAAGAATTTTGTTTCATTACTTTGTCAAAATCATCGAGATTTTTTTAAAAAAGCCCTACCCCAGCTGGAAATGTCAGTGTGATGTCTCCCAGGGGGCAAAGAGAGCATCAGAAAGACAAATCCATCCACTAAAGGTAGGAGTCAGGTGGAGGAGGGAGATGGGGAGGTCTCGGGCCCTCTTTCCTTCCAGGTCTTGCCACTGAGCCTCCTTGCTTCGAGTGAGGGCAGCTAAGCTCCCTTTTGTCTCTTTCAATTCTCCTCATCCCGCCCCACCTTTCTTTTCTTCTTTGCCAAATTGCTACCATGTAAGTATTTATGGAGTGCCCACTGTGTCTCAAACCCTGGCCTAACTCATAATAACGATCGTAGGTATCAACGAACCATTCCTGCAGGACAGGCATTTTTCCAGGTGCTCTGCACCGATTATTTCCCTCAACCCCCAAACAACCCTCTGAAGCAGGAGCCTCCATTATCCCCATTTTACAGACGAGGATGATAATTGCCATGGGCAGTGATTGCAACACTCTTCCCATTTTATAGATGGGCAAACCGATGCCTGGAGAAGTGAGGAGACAAGTCCTATGCGGCAGATCTGGTAAGAGGCAGAGCCAGGAACAGAAAATATTGCTTTCAACCCCAAGTTCAAGTAGTTTCCTCTCTTCCTTATGCCCTGTATTTCTCTTTAATTTCCTACATCATTCTTCCTTCTCATCCCAGTGCTTTAAGTGCTTTAAGTAGATGGTGATGGGATTAGGATTGGATTTTGTAATGAGGGCAAGACGCTCTGGGCTCTGAGCATGAGATCTTCAAGGGAGCACAGGCTTGTCTAGCAAGCCTCTGAGCTAACCGCTGCACCACTGTGGGTGAGCCTGGGGCTAGCTGAGTCTCACTTCATTTGTCAGTAATGAGGGGATTTGCAGTTCCGTCCACACAGGGTTGCATGGGAACGGAAGGAGCTGAGAACGTGTGCAAAGTGCATGGGACGTAGTAGTCTATGTTTAATCCTTGCCTCCCTCTCCTCTTCCTTCTCTCAACCCCTGGCCAGTGGACTTAATTACTGTGCTCCAGGGTTTTCTGGGAACTGTTAGAGCCACAGTGCTCAGACAGCAGGGGCCTAGCCCCCCCCCCCACCACCAGGTTCAGTGAGTGAGGGAGCCCGCTGTGAAACAGAAGCAAAGGGTAACATTGCCTTGGGCTCAGCCATCCAGCTTGGCTCCTAGTTGGCTCTGACGGGGTCATGGCAAACTCAGCATGCACCTTTTGGAGGTCTTCAGAGGAGGAAGCAACACCGTGGTATTCCAGAAGGTTCTGCACAGCAAGCAAACATGTCTGGCGTTCCTTGAAGTGTTTTCATTGTCATCTAGCATGAGTTGCTCACGGCAGAATTTATTGGCACACTTCCCAGGAGAGCCTTTTCCTTATGTATGTTTCCTCTGGTTCCCAAACATTCCAGGATCCTGTTCACTTACCTTCACAGGTGCTGTCTTCCACCCATAGTGCTCTCGACGTTACCTCTCTATGCCCACACTTCTATCTCCCTATCCCCTAGATTCTTCCCATTCCCCACATCTCCACATGCTTACAGGAGCCTGCTTCCCCTGCTGCAAAGAGGATAGGGATTCCTGCTACCCTGCCGTACTCTCTCCCAGCCACCCTGCCCTCCTAATGACAATAACAAAGGCATGGTGTGAACTCTTATATAAAGTCTCTTTCATCCTTTTCCATTCATAGCTGGTCCCTGACCACAGAAGGAGTTGGTACCAGAATGTCAATCACAGTACCTCCTTCACTGAGAAAGTCTTGCTGGGGAGAACATATCCACTGGCCTCAACAGTGTGCCACGAAGCTACAGGCCACAGTGGGTGGCATGGATGGCCGGGGACTTCAGACCGTGCCCTGAGGAGCACAGCCCTAGACCACAAGCTGGTGTAGCTCTTGGTAAGGGTATGGTCATTGGAGCTGCACCGCCTGAGTTCAAATTCCAGTTTTGCCATTTACCATGTGATTTGGCAAGACTCCTTAAGTTCCCGGAGCCTCTGTCTTCATCTCCGTAAAATGAGCACGATGACATCTACCTTCCCCGTGGTTTTGTTGGGAGTATTAAATGAGCTGTTAGGTGTGAAGTACTTAAAACAGGGCCTGGCAGCTAGCTAGGACTCCGTACGTTACAGGTTATTGTTGAAGCTCCGTAAGGGACGGAACAACGTCCGCCCACATGCCCGGCAAGCCGTAGATGCTCAGCAAGTGTGTGTCCCATAAGCAGATGAGTAAATGAAGGCTTCCTTGGCTCAGATCTACCAAAATGCAGACTATTCTCATTCTCAAGTTCTTGCACTGGTGTTGATCTGGGTGTGGCTGCAGACTCAGGACATAGAACCCTGGGTTCACTGAGCCAAGTGGTCATTGAGCAATTGAGCAAACTTAAAATGTGCTCTAATGGCTACTTGTTACCATGGCTATAGAAAAATCTCTCTTTCTTTATGTTTGTTGAAACTTTTTTTTTTCCTCTTAGAGAGAAAGTACTTATAGTTCAATATGTAATAGTAATTATTTTATTTTTAATTAAAAAAGTTTTTAAGATTTTATTTATTTGAGAGAGAGAGAAAGTGCAGATGAACAGAGGAAGGGGCAGAGGAAGAGGAAGAGGGAGAAAGAATCTTGAGCAGACTCGGGTGCTGAGCACAGAGCCTGACATGCGGCTCGATCATGACCCTGAGATCATGTCCTGAACCAAAATCAAGAGTCAGAAGCTTAGCTGATTGAGACACCCAGATGCCGCAATATTAATACTTTTAGTTAATGCAAATAACTTTGATGGGCTCCAGATTTCTCGAATCCATTTAACAAACAGAAATAAACTCTGTGATAATCACAAAATCAAACTTTCATATCATCATTTATATGCTTAGTGTTTCCAAGAAGTTCCATTCCTATATTTCCCCAAGTTAATTGGTTCTTAGAATCAATCTCCAAGTGTTATTTATAGTTTTGAAAAATTGTTTGCTGCTGTTGGCAGGTCACAAATAGGAGCAGGGTGCTTGGATTCTTTATTTTCAGGGTAATATTTATAGTAAGTTGCTTCTTTGGGTAAATAAATGGCATTTAAGAGAGCCTTTTGGAATTTCATATAAAATTCAACTTCAACCAGAAATTAGTAATTCATTATTATTATTTTTTAAATTCAGAGTCAGTCTGCTTTTGCCTCACAGGCTGGGAAAATTCCAAAAAGTTCCCCGGGGGCCAGGCTCATGTGGGGAAAAAGGAAGACAGAAGGGCCCCGTGAGGGATGGCAGCACACGTGGCCATGGAGCACCTGGGGCTTTTCTCCAGCCCACTTCTGTCTCTAGTGGTTCAGCAGGAAAAGGGCTGGACTCTCTGGGGCCACATTCACAGCCTATGTTTGTGGGCTGTCCCGTGTTCTCGAATGTTTGCCTTGAGGCATGATGATGTAGTAGGGAGCATGGCTGTCTTGTCCATCAGTGGACTCCATGTTGTCCGAGGCAGTGGGCGGTTACTCGGTCTCTTGAAGCACGGGCAGTTCCTTATCGGGCTTCTTTTCAGGTACTTCCCTATCTTCCCAATCTCTCCAAGCTAGAGTGCCACACAGCCCTGTTTGGAGCCCTTTTCTTCATGTGCCTTCTCGCTTTCAGTGATCTTAATCAGCCATATGGCAACAACCCCAATTTCATATCTCTCGTCTCCACATACCCTTGAGCTTGATGCTCAGATACCCAGTTGCATCTCCAGAGTCTTCACCTGGATATCTAACAGGCATCTCCAATGTAGCATTGCTGAGCTAGACCCAATTCCTTCTCCAGTTCTCCTCATTCCTCCCACACCCTACACCTCTAGCTCTTCCATCTTGTCCATTGGCTAGTGGCTTATGTGAGAACTGGGAGTCCTTGCTGATTCCCTATGTCCCCTGAACCCCCATATCCAGTCCATCAACAAGTCCTGATGATTCCCCTTCCCAGACACATCCAACCCTGCCCATCTCCCCTCTCTTCTTCTCTCCCACCGTCAATCAGGCCACCTTTGTCCTCTGCCCGGACTGTTGTAGTAGCACCTTCGCTGGTTTCTCTGTTTCCACTCTTGCTCCTTACAGTTTGCCTCCAGGGTGGGTTGTTGTAGACATGTGAACTTTCCAGTAGCCATCACTTGCATCTGAATCACCCACGTTCTTACTAAAGCCCACAAGGCCTGCTAGGATCTAGTCCCTACCTCTGTCCCCAACCTCTTCTCACATCATTGTCCCCATGCTCATTAAGGTCCCCACATGGACCTTATTTTGGTTTCTCATGCATATCACACTCCTTGCCTTTCAAGACTGGCGGTGGCTGCACCCTCTGCCTCAAACACTCTTTCCGCAAATTTTTGCAGTTTGCTTCTTTTCATTCAGGTCTCAGTTCAAATATCACTACTTTTGGGGAGACATTTCTTAATTGCTTCGTCTAGAATGGCTGGCTCTCTGTCACCTAGGTCTCTGTCACATTACTGTATTTTATTTCCCTCATAGCACTTATCATTATTAAATAATCTTTTCTTTATTTATTTGTTCATCCATTATCCCTCCCAACTGGAAGCTCAGCTCCAGAGAGCAGGGACCTGGCTGCCTTGCATACTGCTACAGCGCATAAGAGTTGGACTCATGGAAGACAACTGATGAACTTTTGAGTTATAGAGTAATGGTTGATTTTGTTTTTTTCCTTCAAATTTTCTAAAACGAATTCTCATTATTTTATAAAAATAGAGGAAAATTTAGAATTAATTGAGAGAGAGAGAGACTCATTGACCAAATTACCTAAGTCTAGACCAAGTTTACTACCTGAAATGCCATATTAGGTTGGTGAAGCACAAATATGGCAGCCCCTTAGTTAAGGTGTGTTAAACAGAAACCATTCTGCCCCAAAGTAAGAGGCTCTGTGTTTCATCTTTA
This sequence comes from Spilogale gracilis, assembly GCA_004023965.1. Taxonomy (NCBI): domain Eukaryota; kingdom Metazoa; phylum Chordata; class Mammalia; order Carnivora; family Mephitidae; genus Spilogale; species Spilogale gracilis. Next base: position 10,450 of record PITA01022170.1, on the reverse strand, counting down.
CATCTGTCGTTTATCTCATTCAATCCTGACAACCTTCTCAGAGAGAGGAACAATTTTGCATTCATTATGCTGCCCACCTCTGACACCCCTTCCCCACCACCATTTGATTCATAAGGACACTAAGGCGCAGAGAGTTAGGGTCATTTATCCAAAATTGTGTGATTCATAAATGGCAGCACCCAATGTCAAATTTAGATCTCTCTTAGATAGATTTAACTATTAAATTTGGCATTCTTAATGGAGCATGTGAAACAATGAAGCCAACCTCAAAGTCCACCTACCACTATTCTTAAGCCTCACAGCATCATTATGAGTTTCTGTCATTAACTCTTACCCCTAAAGCCTGATAAATTTCAGCTAAGAAAATTGTTGTTCTGGGTTGTAAACACAGTTTCCTGAGGTTACCCAGTTGGTGACTGACAGAGCTAGGACTGGATACAGTCTTGGTATTTTCTCTTCTGCTTCAATGCCTCTGGATAGACATACCTGTATATCTGGGGAGCTGGCTTCTGGCTCCCAAAGTGATGAGGCTAATACCAGTTGCATTTCCCGTATTGTTACATTACTTCTGATGCCCATGCCTCCTTGACTCCACATCCAAAGAGTATCAAGGGGAAAGGAGAAGAAAGTCTCATTTATTGAGTACCTACTGTGTGCCAGGAGATTCTACATAACATTTTCAGAATGTTTAGCACCAGGCCTAAGAACTCCCTTATAGGGAGAAAACTAGACTGGCTTCACATAAAAACCAGTGCAGGATGGAAACAAGCTTGGAGTAGATTCACGTAGAAAGAGATGAGAAAATTGGGAGCGGGGAAGGCAAGTGGTGATGTAGGAAGATGTTCAGCAGAGCACCCTACTTTCAGTATGAGTGGGAAAAACTTGGGGAGGACCAGAAACATGGAGTGGGGCAGTCTGTGGTCACCTACCATGCAGCGTGTGACATCAGGCCCAGGTTCGCTTTCCTCTATGGGTTGCAGTAAGATGCATGCTGCTCATTGTCACTCTGTGAACTGCAGGGGATGAGCTGACATAGGGTTGCATTGCTTGTTTCCCATCCTCTTAACACATCTGCATGGGAGACATAATGAATCTCCAGATAAGAGGCAAGTGGAGCTCTGAAAGGGTTTAGAACTTCCCAAAGATCCCATGCTGGTGAGTGGTGGTGGCATTGAGCTCCCAGATCTGAAACCTGTTCAGAGGCATTTGACTTTCCAAACTGGGTGATGGCATAGCTTGAATTTTACCAGGTTTCATCAGCTGTGGATATCAAAGATAACAAAGAAACCCTAATGATTGGACTTCATGGGTGAACTGCCTCCATCTGATGACAGTTTCTTACAGAAAAATTGTCCTTCATCTCAAGAGGTTTCTTGAGATTCCTGGGGGGTCTTTCAGAGGCTCACATACAAGCCTGCTTCTGCTGACCCTCCACACCTGCTTTGTGTCCCACACTGCCTGATGTGGTACATCCACGGCCACCAGGAATAGTGTTTCCTAGTGGCAGTCGCCAAGGATGCATGGCAGCACAATGGATGTTTTAGAACCATGGCCAAATTAGAAGAATCCTCTTCTCTGGGCTCCGTCTTCTTAGGGGATTCTTTCAATTGCAATGACATGAAAGTTTCAGAACTCTGTTCCTGGGACCATTCCTCATCAACTAATCCTCATTTCAGCTCTCTGCTAGTGGTAGCTAATTTTATGTGTCAATCTCCCTGGGCTAAGGAATGCCCAGAGGGCTGGTAAAACATTAGCTTTCGGGGCGCCTGGGTGGCTCAGTTGGTTAAGCGACTGCCTTTGGCTCAGGTCATGATCCTGGAGTCCCGGGATCGAGCCCCACATCGGGCTCTCTGCTCGGTGGGAGGCCTGCTTCTCCCTCTCTCACTCCCCCTGCTTGTGTTCCCTCTCTGGATGTGTTTCTCTCTGTCAAATAAATAAAATCTAAAAAAAAAAAAACAAAAAAAAAAACCAAAACAACAACAACAAAAAAACCCCATTAGCTTTCAATGTGCCTGTCACGGTGTTTCTGGGAGCAATTAGCATTTGATTTAGTAGATTTAGTAAATGTGATCATACATCATCTAATTTGTTGGGGGCTCAGATGGAACAAAAAGGCAGAGGAAAAGCAGATTCTTTTTTCTTGAGCTGGGACATCCAACTACTCCTGCCCTTGGATATCAGAGTTCCTGTTTCTTGGACCTTTGGACCCTGGGACTTACACCACTTGGCTCCCTTGGTTCTCAGACTGAATTATTCCACCAGTTTTCTTTGTTCTCCAGCTTAGACAGTAACTTGTGGAACTTCTTGGTTTCCGGTACCACAAGAACCAATTTCTATAACAAATATCCTGCTGTGCATCTCCTATTGGTTCTGTTTCTCTGGAGAACCCTAATATAGATGGAATTAGAGCAAAAGTTTTGAGGTGTCAGAGATCATTTAGACAAAGAAATGGACCTGAGAGGGTTTGCCCCTAGTCCACACCATCTTGGTAGACATAAGTTGGTTGTTTGGAAAGAGGGAAGCCTTTTTTTGTTTGTTTTTTAAGATTTATTTATTTATTTGAGAGAGACAGAGAGCACGAGCAAACATCAAGGGGAGGGGAAGAGGGAAAGGGAGAAAAAGAATCCTCAAGAAGACTCCTCACTATATGCGTGGCTCAATCTCATGACCCTGAGATCATGACCTGAGCTGAAATCAAGAGTCAGATACTTAGCCTACTGAGCCACTCAGGTGCCCCAAGAGGGAAGTTGCCATTTATTAGGTGTCTCCCTGCCCAGCCCAATTAAAAATGGGGGGGGGTGTCAATGATGACATCCAAGCATTACTTTCTTACCTCTTTGAGACACTAAGAGTCAGTTTCCTGTTTATTTCCTGAAAAAGCAGGCCACCCCGCCTGCAGGGCCAAGGGAATCTGTGGCAATTGCATTTTTTTTCCTTCCCCAGTATTGCTCATCTCCTGAGACAGCGGGATACAGTTGTATTGTGACTTACTTAGGAACAACCAAGAGCTGTCATGATTTGTCTCTGTTATTTTTCACAGTAGAGAACAAAATAGTAAACTATGAGTGGGTGATGCTAGAGGGGCTTTCATGAATGGTATCACATCACGGGAGCTCCACTGACTGAGCTGGAGATGAATTTATTCATTCACTGATCCTTCTACCCATTGTCACTGAGCATTTGCGATGGTAGGTGTTTCACTGTCCTTGGGAACATTCTTTTCTCTGACAGTAAGATCCGAGGTTCACCCTGGGTCAGCCCAAGATGAGTTTTCTTGAGAATGCTTCATGGTCTCCTGCAAACTGTTGGCCCATCTTTCTTGTGTACCAGACATGTCCAGTTGAATGCCCATTCCACCCATGGCCATAGCTTGTATTTCTTTCCCAGAGATTCCCCACCTCCTCTGCAATTAGGGCAATAGCAGCTCTCAGCCCCAGGGTGACATCTGTTTGCCAGGTCATCTTGTGCTTATTTGACTCTCTCACACTCAAGCGAAGACTTCTGGTTGCTGTGTTAAATGCAGGAAGTCTTGAAGGAACTCAGTGTGTCCATAGTTTATCAAAGTGATGCCTTCCCTCTCTGATCCTCTGCAAATTTCTTCTGAGCTCATCACCTGGGAGGTCACTGGACTTCCCTCTCATATGAAGGCCAACACAATCTTGGATGAGCAGTCAGCTACAGGGACAGCTCCTTCCATTCATAGACACCATATGTGGCTTCTTCTCATGATCCCTTGCTCACCGCAGCTCCTCTGCAACAGTTCACCCCAGACAAGTGAGATCTCTGCAAAGTCCACCTAGGAAGCAGTTGTTTCAGAATAACAGAGTCAACCTTCCCTTTGATGAGTTTAAGGCATCAGTCATTAAGTAGAGAGACCCAACCTTTACTCTCTTTCCCTCTCTCAAGTCCCCCACTTGCAAAACTGGCATATTGGCCCCCGGGATGTCCCTGGGACACCCAGGCCTTGGTGATGCCCGGTCTGTTGAATTTTAAAAATCAGGCACATTCTCATTATGGGTTAATTAATAACTTAGTGCCAGGGACCCCACATGAGATTTGCCACTTAACAGTGGCTCATGTTTACTTTACTGGATGTAAAGGCTTTTACTGTTTATAAATTTATTTCCTTATTTACGAAGTCTAGTGAGTTGTGTGCCTCTTTCTCTGTATCTTCCACCTATGTACCTGGTCATGCCATGACTCTAAGTCATAGCTCTGTCCCGCCAATATTAACTACCCACTTGGTTGACTCACTTGGAAAAATAAGTATATTTATTTAACAAGGAAACTTTATATCATCACCTGAAATAAAAAACAAAGCCCCACAGGCTACAGGTAGAAGATAGTTACAAAAATAAATAGAGTGGTAACAAAATACTGCCCGTGGATTCCAGCCAAGAGTGACCAAGAAGTCCTTACACATGAGATTCCATCTAGTAGGATTTGAAGAGTTAGGATACAGCTCTCAGGTCCTTCATTGAATGACTTCCAGTGACCAGCAAGGCATAAATGTCTGGGAAAAACCTGGACTAAATACAATGTGCACAGAGTGGAGGAAAACATGAGGGTGTCTCTGTGGCACCCACGGGGTCTGTGTGGCCACTCTGCATACAGTTGCTTGCTGGGTTCTGAGCCCAAAGCTCTTGTTGTTACTCTTGTGAAAATGGAACATTAGAGGAGGTGTTAAAGATATTAGCACAGTATCAAGACCTTCTCCTTGAAATAATCAGGAAGTCTGTTAATACTACATTTGATATCATCTAAAATCATCCCTCTTCCATGGAGTGTTCCAGAGCCTACATATTGGGAAATGTTGCATTATCCCTTTTGACCCTAGGACAAGCTTGGCTGGCAGGTGCTATAATCCCATTTTACAGAGAGTGTTGAGGATATTAGAGAGAAAGTGATTTACCTAGCATTACAGACTTTTTTTAAAATTTATGATCTTACCTTTTTTGGATGACAAGGTGTTTGAAAAGAAGCAATCCCTTCAAACCTCGGACTCTCCATAGCATGTGTCTTTGGCTCTAGGAGTAGCAATATGGCGGCTCCACCTCCAGGTGGCCTGTATGGATCCCTCTTGGAACCGCAGCTCCACAGGACAAAGAGGAAGCCTCCCTCCCTTGGAGTTTTCATTCTTGTTGGTTCCAGTGACTGCGGTTGCCACCTCCACACCACCAGATTGCCTGGGGATTGGTCCCTCTTTTCCCATCATGACTCCATCTCAGAATCCTGGGGCCAACTTTGTTACATGGTAGGGGGAGAAGGATCTTCTTCAGTCTCCTCCTTTCTGTGTCCTGCCGCAATACGCCACCTCCCAGAGAGCCCTCCCCTAGCACCCTTCTCCCACTCACATTTCAGAATCACTCAGCCTGCCCTCCATGGTTGACCAGAAGGCCTCCTTCTGCGCTCCTGTGTCTACTTTCCACTCCATCCTCGGGGAGCTCTGAGGTTTTTAAGGATGTCCTTGTCTCCAGGGTGGACAGAGCCATCTGTACTACAGGGTGGGTTGGGTACTTCATAGACAGAACTAAACTAGGCCAGGCAGTCAACCTGCTAGCACAGACCCTGGCACCCCACTAGCAGGCCACCATTGTCCGGACATCCCTTAACAAGCTTCATAGCCTACCCTTTCATAATATTATCTCTATGAGGAATAATCATGACAAGTTCTATTTGCCGACGCCAAACAGATCTGAAGTCTCTAACTGCCTTCTTCTTCCGTCAGTGTCTCACACCTAGCTGGAAACGTGGGTGGTATGTGGGAGTTTGCCTTTTCCAGTAGATCTCTGATCATTCCTGGCCATCAAGTCCTCCCTCATCTCTTGGCTCTGATGCTCCTGTCTCAGAGCCTTTCTTCCTGGTACCCTCCATGTACCTCCTTTCCCTCCTATTTCTCTGCAACTAGAATACCCAAGACATCTCTTTTCTTCTGGCTGAAATATCCAAAGACTCTCTGAAACCTGTTCTCCATATGGACTTTCCAGCTCCCATGGTGATCACTAAATTTCCCTCTTTCCTCTGCTTCCACAGCACATGGTATGGACACCACTGATAATAACACCGACAGCCCAGAGTCCCCAGGACAGAGCATAAAACTGAATAGACAAGAAGTGCTAGATTCCCTATTGCACCTGTTTGTCAGTGACCCTCACTCCCAAGTTCACGAACACCTATAATTTTTAAAAGTGTACAGCTGTAATTTTATTTATTCTGATAGATTACAGTTGCAGGGTGCTCTCATCATTTGCTGAATTACATTGAATAAATGATTGTTAAATTGAATTAGTCTAGGTAGATAGCCTTTACACCCTGCGGACATTTAAAAATAGATTTTAGTCATGTGATTTAATTAATTTCAAATCAGCTATTTCCCAGACGTTCACCAAGTGCCTCTTCTATGCTAGACACTGTCCCAGGTGAGAAATATGAGACAAACATGGCTCTTCTGTCCTTAGGGAACTCATATGCAAATGTAGGAGCCAGACATACAAGGAAATAAATACAACAGAGTGTGAGACGGGCAAAAATAGTGGTAGGCACAGGATAGAACAATTGCACACACACGTCAGTGGTTACCTCTAATGGACCAGGGGCAGGAAGGGCTTCTGGAGAAACTGACTCCTGCGTCGGCTTTGGAGAGGACCAGGAATTTACCAGTCTTCCAGGACTTGAGTGAGAGGATGCTCTAGGCAGACAGAACAAAATAGGGGTATAACACTGGGCGAGGCTTTCTTGTCCCCAAAATTATAGAGATTACTTTTTTATTCAAAGATATTTAATAAGTGCTTATAAAGTTCAAAATTCCATTCCAGGCAGTGACCTAGTGAAAAAGGTAAGGTCCTGACAGTCACAGAACTTCCATTCTGGAATTCTGGAGGGGGAGACCAACAACACATCCCAAAACTAATGGCTGAAAAAGGGTACTTCCGATAATAAATGTGGGATGGAAGGTGAAGGGGGAAGGACTATGCCACACAACAGTGCTTAAGGAGGCCCCGGGAAGAGACACTGGAGCTGACACCCAGTGGCAAGGAGGTCCTCGTCTTAGGAGACACAGCTGAAGAGCATTGCAGGACATGGTGTGGAATTTGACTCTTATGAGCATTATTATTAATGCTCATCTTGCTAATCTTTCGAGTCCTAAAACAAGGTTGCCAGGTGGGCTGGGGAGGGGCTGTGGCTGAAGGGCTGAGATGTTGCCTTCAGAGAGTAGAATGGAGCTAAGATTTGGGGCTTTAACAGTCTTGACTTCAGATCCTGGCTTTGCCATTTACTAGCTGTGTGATCTGTGATAATTTATGCCTCCGGGATTCAACGTTCGTGCATGCAAAGTCCAGAACAGTGCTTGGCACATAGTAGGCACTCAGTAAGTGCTATGCTCTTTTTTTCTCTTCTCCTTTCTCCTTTCCCTGTACTTAAAAGAAAAAAAAATATGCTTCTCTATTCTCCAATAGAAGCCACTTTGTAAACTGGGCTTATGGACTCTGAGTACATATTTGCTTCCAATAATAGAAACCTTAAAACAAAAACAGAATAGTTTGTCACTGCTAAATTTGGTGAACTCAGGCAGTGTTCAGCGGAAAAAGCATTGCTCCAAAGGAGAGGCCTGTTCGTTTTGCCAGGGGGCTATGGATGGCCTCACAATGACTAATGCCACCATTTTCGGTTATTGTGAATTTACCCCATGCTAGACATTTTACAAACACCATCTTATTTAACCCCTATAAGCATAAGAGGTAGACAGTCTTCCCATTTTACAGATAAGCAAGTTGAGGATCAGAGGAGGGGCGTGACCTGCTGAGCACCGTAGAGCTGCGATTCAACCAGGATTTGCCACTCCCCAGTATTCTCTTCACCTCCACTTTGGAAGTCACCCATGAGGGCACAGCCACGTGGCTCTCAAGGTAACTGTTGTCATAGAGATCGCTCCTGGACCTTCGAGACTCAGCAGCTAATCAAGGAACTGTATTGACTAATTAGGGAATCAACATACTGAATTTCTTAAAATGAAACTGTACATGCTGGATTTCTTAAAAATCTTTCTTTTTTTTCCCCTTTTTGCACAATTCTGTTCTCTTGTTCGGGTGGAGGGTATGCTTACAAATCCCACCCCCAGTGTTTTCTCCTCCATGGGCCCAGATATCTTTCAGGCAACACCAAGGCTCCTTGAAGATAGGACTATGGAGGGTCACGCTCACAGTCACCCACCTCCTCTCACCCTCATTTCCTATCTCCTCCCCATATAGGCATCAGGTGAATGGCCTGAAATTTTTTGATTTCCCATCACTACTGTTTGGATTAAAGAAATCACACAAAATAAGAAGGATTTAAATGAGTTTGTGTGTTTGGCGCCATGCTGGCCGGAGTCCCAGCGGGGTCTGATCTGATAGGTTGGATTTTCTGTTCCTCATGTCAGTTCGTTTAATCCTTCTGGCTCCCTATTTTCTTATCTTGAGGGGTGAGGTCAAGCAGCCCATCGTTGTGAATGACCACGGAGAAGTCAGGAATTGACTTTAGCCCCTGGACCCAATTTCATCCATGTTTTTTCAGACGTTAAAGGATGTGAGCTCTCAGTACAATCTTTATTCCACCTTAATCCATGAGGCATTAATTAGCTTTAAAACAAATGTACATCATCCTTTTGCCTTTCCTTCTGAAATTTTGGCTTAGAAATTCAGAATTTAAGCTTTTTGCGTATTTCTTTATTCCCCTCAGCGTCTGGTTCTTTGTGCACTTTTTCTATCCCCTGGGCTTATCTTTATGGCAAAAGCAAAGATTCTGTCAACCAAAAGAAGTTACCAGTACCAAAAGTCCTCCTTTACCCTGTGCTAATTATGTGCCAGGCATATAGTATTTCCAAAACTCTCTGAGGTAGATGTTGATGTTATTTTCATCCTTGTTTTATAGGAGAGGGAGAGGAAGCATAAAGAAGTTAATGAACTTCATAGGGCTGGGATTTGTGGCTAGGTCTATTTGATTCCACAACTCTGCCCTGGCCACTGTCTTTATTATTGTGACCACTGACTATGTAAGCTCACTGGAGGAAAAAATAAGCTCCTTTGGATTCCTCCACTAGGAGGAGGCATCCTGAACATCCCCATCAAGCATTGTGATTGCGTTCCTGAATTCAGGATTCCTATTTTACTTTTGTCCTAAGGGCCCTGATGAGGACTTTTGAACACAATGGTGATCACTCCCACGGGCCCCAAGCCTTAACTTAGGCCCTTCTCTGGATGGAATCTTCTCAGCAGCTTTAAACCTTCCTTTTGACACAAAAGCTCTATCCCTCTGCTTCAGGATTGAGCCCAGAAAATAAAACAAGAACAAAAAACAGTACGAACTGATGTGGGGAACAAAGGCAAAAGAAAAAAATTAAATGTCCTTGCTGCCCACAGCCTATTGAGAAGTCCTTGAAACAGCTAGAGTGACCTTTTTCTGGGAGCTCAGCTGCCTCAATAGTTGCACTTTGCTAAGGGCAAGAGGCAATCTTAGCTTCACAATATCCTGACACCCCAGGATCCCATAAGTCTACTTTAATATATGAAAATTCCTTTGGAAACTTCCTTTATTTCTACTCCCCAAGATATGTGTTAGCAATGATCCTCCAAGTCTATATACACTGATATACATTTGAAGGGTCTCATGACTCAGGTTTTATTTGACAATAATAAATGACGTTTTCCAATGATAGCCTGACACCTCCCCACCAACCCTGCCAAAGTCTTGGAAACCTTGTTTCCAAAATTCCTTAGAGACTTAGACTATCTCCAACTCCCTTAGAACTTGAAAGTGTGTAATCAGTCACCTGTCACAACCCCAGAGCGGCTCTTTCTGCCCACGGATCCTGTCCTTGTGTTTTAATAAAACCACCCTTTTGCATCAAAGATGTCTCAAGAATTCCTTCTTAGCTGTCAGCTCTGAACCCTAACACTTCTGTATCACACATCCAATTCACTTTCCTAGACATTAAATGGTAGGGCATCTGGCTTTTGTAAGGAAGAGAAGTCCTCGCCTAAAGGAACTGTTTGTTCCCCTGTTGGGAATGGATGGATATTCAGTCTTCATAGTCTGACTCAAGAGAGACATGTTGGTCTCTGTCATATTGATAAACTAACCCTTTATTTAACACATAGTAAGTAGCCAGCACTGGGCTAAACCTTTTGAATGCAGTATTTTTCTAAGTCTTTACTAATTCTATGAGACAGAGGAAATAAGCCCTATTTTATAAAACAGGAAGCTGAACCCAGGAGAAGGGAAATGCCTTGCCCAAGTTCACACTGATACCAAGTGGTGGAACTTATTTGGGAATTTCACGATAATTTCCAGGAATACAATGTCCAGTGTTAGTCTGTTGCAATGTTTCTTTTGATGCTTAAGAAGTAGTTCTTCTCCTCCTCCTCCTCCTCCTCCTCCTCCTCCTCCTCCTTCTCCTCCTCCTCCTCCTCCT
>PITA01022169.1:0-30981 GCA_004023965.1 Spilogale gracilis | reverse complement strand
TGGTCTCATTTTCCTGTGATTTTCTATCAGCACCACCAAACCTGTTCCTCTAGTCTGAGTTTAGGAAAAGAAAAAAAAAATTTAAACAAAGAAACAATATCAGGACTGAAAGGAGAAAGCTTTTTCCACAGAGGGCCGGTCCTAGTGTTGAAAAGCTTTTGCAACAGTGACTTCTTAAAACTTTCTTAAAACTGACCTTTAGTTAAATTGAACCCAAAATGCAAACAAAAGCTCAGGAGACTTTAATAACCACAGGAAAGAAAAGTCATAAAAGGATTTGGGCGTGGTTTTAAAATTTCTTTGATTTGTTTCAAGACCCGTTGGATTTTGTAGGGAAGAAGAGGTCAGCTACCAGACAGAAAGGAGAAACAAACAACTTTGTATCTTGGGGTGACACCAGAGTTTATTCAAGAGAAGTCAGTAGTATTTTCCAAGAGGGTGCATTAGGACAGCACCAATTTTGTGTTGTGGCTGGGGTGACACCTGTGTGTGGGGGTTGCTGCTCAGAGCCCCAGATTTGGGGAAAGGAGACCTGGCTGACATTCCCAGCTCTGACATAGAAATCATGTGCTCCCCGGGAAGTTTCTGGGCTTCTCTGTGTCTTGGTTACTTCAATTGCAAACTGAGTTCAGATCACTTGCCACCTGCCTACCTAATCAGAATATTGTGAGGGTTAATGAGATTTCGTTTGCAAAGTGATTGCCTCATCATATAACTCCAAAGTATTATTATTCATCATAAAGACACAGCTGTGATAGTGTATATTGTTACATACCAGACGCCATGCCTCTATTTTTAGCAACTTTGCAATGAGAGTGTCTTAGAATTATACAGTGGAAGGGACAGCCTCGGGGCTCTGTTCTGGGGCAGGGGGACGTCTAAGCACTCAAGACAGCCTGGCTTTTAGTCTCAATTTTACATCTAAGATGAAAACTCTTCAGTTCTCTCTCCAGAGGAGATTCCAATGTTACCATCCTGATGATTAAGGGTTATTGCTTAGATCTGAAATGCTCCTTTTCTGTTTTAACTACAACCAACTTTTTCCTTTATTAATATGTGCATTAGTCTCTTTGGGAGGGGGCACACAGAAACTGAGTCCTATGCATTTTTGTATTTTCTCAAAATCACTTCCTGGCGAGGCAGCAAGGACACAGTAAACACTCAAGAAGTGAGCATTGGATTCAATTCACTTGTTTGCATTTCTGCACATAGAAGGACCTCTGCTCCTAGTGTATTTTACATCAAGAGCCTGGGGTCTACAGTCTCAGCCTCCTGGAGGCTTGAGCTAGAGGATGATATAAATCTAGGAGTCCTGGGTTAAAGGGTGGTGTGACTAGGTACATGTCCCAAATTTGGAAAGAAAGTTGTCCTTAAACCTTCTCTTCCATAGGCATTTCAAAAAACCTATTGGTTGCTTCCTGGTGTTTCATGCTCTTTGATACAGAGATTAATGAATTGATTTAATCAAATTTTATTCTAGTTATCAGTTCTATTTGGTCTGCAATTACTATATTAATTCATCTCCACCTCCCAGCTACCATCTTTTAAAAAAATGAGTGCACCATTTGCTCACATTTCTACTCAAAAGGAACTTCTGTCCTCTCTGGTCTTAAAAAAAAAAAAAAAAATCATAGGTGCTAGAAGGTCCTATCTGCATGTCTTTAGAACTGGCTCACTCACATACATCCAGCTTTCAGATTCTCCGTAAACCTATTTGGCCTCTGGTCTCATCTGGTTTCAATTTTTCCCAATACAACTAGTCTTGATTGGTTTAGAGTTTGCACTTCATATTTAAAAAACAAAAAAACAAACCCAAGAGACAGATGACCACTTCTGTCTTTGCCCTCCCCAGCATTCCTTCCTGTAGGGGAGGCTGGCTTAGGCGTCCCGACCACCAGCATTTGGTCCCCGCTCTGACTGAGCTGCTGCTGAAGCAGCTTCTGTAATACTTGGATCCCGGGGAGCTGGGCTCAGGAATCTGGGTTCACAAACCTGCAGCCCAGGTGTGCAACTGCGCATTTGGTCTGGGGTGGTATTCCCCTCATTCCTCGCTGGCTTCAGCCCTTCTGGTAGTGTTACCTGCTGGTGGGTTGTAGAATTCCTTGGTTCTTGGCTTCTCAAAAGAGAGAATTCAGTCGAGAGACCCGATGGAGAGTTAAGCACCAAAGGTTTTTATGTAGCAAAGCGAAAGTACGCTCCCGAGATAGAGGAGCAGGCTGACCTGAGGGTGGGGAGCAGCTTGATGAGTTCTGCCCTGTGTTTTCTAATGCGGGACTTTGGTCTCCTCCCACCTTGTCATCAGCACAGCACCCTCTGGATTCGCCCCGGTTTCCTCCCCTCTGACCTTTTGCACGTGTTTGTGTCAGCCATCTTCTCCTAAGATCCTCAATTGAAACCCATGGGGGTGAGGGTGGAGGTGGGGGGCAAAAACCTCAGGGCAAATGACATCATAATGATATTAGAACAGCCTTGGGACTACTAGGGACACGGTTTTCCTTAAGTGCGCATGCTCCAAAGTTGGGCGGGTCCCAGTGGCCCCCTATCTTCTGCTTATCGGACTGTGTTAAACCACAAAAGGGGCTGGTCTCTGGGCGGAGACTGGATGTTTCCTGCACTTTCCCATCTGCCATCCTCCCTTCTCTCCTCCTGCTCGCGCCTATCTAACAGACTACTTTCCGTTCCTACAGACCCTTCTAGCTGTCTTTAGCATTCTGGCCTAATTTCTTCTATCTTCACATGCTTTTCCCTTTGCCCTTCAGCTCTCAATGAAGACCTGAGATTACTTAGCTTGTTTCCAAGTCATTTGCTTGGTCTTCACACAGCTACAATTTATTAGAACCTGCACAACTACCCTGAATGCCAGCGCTAGATTACTTGCCCTGGTGGTTAATTTTATGTGTCAGCCTGGCTAGGTTATAGTATGGAGACATTTAGTCAAATGCCAGTTTAGATGTTGCTGTGATGGTACTTTTAAAAAATATTTTATTTATTTATTTGAGAGAGAGCATGAGCAGGTGGGGGGGGCAGACTCCTGGCTGAGCAGGGAGCTGGGCTGTAGGACTTGATCCCAAGACCCTGTGATCATGACCTGCGCTAAAGGCAGATGCTTAACTGATTGAGCCGCACAGGTGCCCCAACTGTGATGGTATTTTAAAGAAGGAATTAGCATTTGTATCAGTAGACTTTGAGTAAAGTAGATTATCTTTCATAATGTGGGTGAGTCTCATCCGATCAGTTGAAGGTCTTGAAAAAAAAAACGGGTCCCTGAAGAACAGGGAATTTTGCTTCCTGACTGCCTTCAAACTAGAGCTGCAACATTAACTCTTCCCTGGATCTCTAGGCTGCTGGCTTGCTCTTCAGATTTCACTTTCCAGTTCTCATAGTCACTTGAACCAAACCTTTAAATAATTCTCTATCTGTATCACTATTTGTGTCTATATCTTTAAACTTCCTGTAAGGCTAAGATGTAGATACATATATATCCTTTGGTTTTGTTTCTCTGAAGCATCCTGATTAATTGACTTGGTCTCTGAAACTCCATCTTCAATGGGGCTGTTAATTTTATATATTAATATACAATATATAAATCATTTTATATATATTATATATAATTATATATAATAAGTGACATTTTATTTTATATACAAATATATTTCATATATATACAAAATATATATTTTATTTTATATATATGTAAAATAAAATATCACTTATTTTTTAAAGTTATTTTTGTTTATTCCTCTTACTCTAAGGACCTTGAAAATAACTGATCACCTTGTCATTGTTTCTTCTGAAGCCCCAGAATTATGGTGATAGTAATAACAACCACTCATATTTGTGTGGTGCTCTACACGTACAAAATGCACTTAATCTCACAAAAACATGAGGTGGGTTAGACACGTATTATCACTGGGGAAGAAAACAAGATTTGGGCATCAGAAGTAGCTCACCCAAGTTCACACTGATAATACGTGGTAGAATTGAAATGGAAACTCGGGATTTGGTTCCCTTTCAATAAGATTGAAACTTCTGGTTAAAAACCGAGTTCTAAGATTCTAGCTCTTCCACAGGTCTCCTCATGCATCAGCCGGCCATGCCTATGAGCTGAGCCCCAGGATCAGGCTTCAGCCTGTACCAGCACGCCCACCCTTTCCATTGGGCTACAGCTTCTCTGCGCACAAATTTTGCTTGAAAATTGAATCTATTAATACTGTGGGGTCTCCTATCCCTGACGTTTCTTAGTCACCGTGCGGCCTCTCTCTAAGGCTGGAGAGGAGGCAGGCGGCACGGGATGGAACATTCTGTGCATTCTGCTAAGGGACTTGGACTCTGCCTTCGGAGATGCCTGGCTGTCAGGGAGGCTTGCCCGCACAGGCTCTTCAGGCTCGGCTTTAGAACCGCGGTGATCCCAACTGAAGGTCCACAAATATCCTTCTTTGTTTATATATTCTTCACATTTTTCAATCTGATATTTCAGTAAGGAATAAGGTTACTAGCTGTTTTCCTTCTCTATAATCCTTACAAATGTTTAAAGAATATAGCCTGCAATTGCCAAATCAGGGTCAGAGACGGGCTTGTTTCCTGATTTCTTGGAGCTGAGTCCAGTGACTGTGTCCTCTGCCTGCCCGTGGGGCATGGCAGGCAGGGTCTCGGGTCCCTGGCTCTGGTCTGTAGGAGCGCAGGAAAGCTCATCTTGGCAAATTCTGGAGCTACGTGTGGGAAGAAAGAGTGCCACCTGGTGCTGCCACTGCCTTTATTCATAAGCCTCCATTCTTGGGAAACCCAGGTTCTGAAAACAACCCTGTCCTGGCTCAGTAAACTTTATTTTGTCTACAGCAAAGAAAAAGTGAACAGATTTGTTCCTTGCCTCTCCCTTTTGGAGAGGCAACCTCTTCTTCCATGGCCAGAAGATTCTGATGTCACACCCCTGGGGGGGCCACCAGTTCCTAAGGTTCCAGCTTTCCTCCCCTGCCTCCCCTGCCAAGCCTTCTCCAGCCACCCCTACATCGGTGCCAAAGGGGCGTGGAATGAGCCAGATTGTTTTAATAAATAATGTTGATATTGTGAAAGATGAATAACAAGAGTAGTGACCACTGATTGAGTGCTTGCCCGTAACTAGGCATGTTACTCAACATTTTACATGCGTTATTTCATCAGGGAGATGTTACTTCCATTTTTCAGATGAAGCACAGCAAGGTTATGTCACTGCCCAAAGACCGACAGCTAGAACACGATTAGAGACATGGTTCTCAGCCTATTTAAAGGCCCCTGGCGTCCAGTAGGAGCTGCCAAATGGTGAAAGTCACTGGGGGTGAACCCAGAGAATGAAGCCATTACCCCTATAGGCTGGTTTTGGTTAGGCAGTGGTTAGGTGCCTGGAGTAACAGTGGCTCTAGGTCAGCAGTTCTAGACACTGAATGTGTCCAAGGTCATCCCTGAGTGGGACAAAACTTCCTGAGCCTTCAGGTATCTTTGTCCTGGTCTTGGGCTTCCTAAGCCATAGAATGTCTAGCCAGCTCCACGAGGGCCTCCGCGCCTGCTCGCTCAGCTCAGCCATGCTCAGGAGACGCGGCGGCCAGACCCCAGCCTCTGAGCTCTGGAAGTATACATCTAGGGCTGGTAGGGGTGAGAGGAGGGGATCGAAGGGGAAGAGGGGGGAAACAGCCAGGCCAGGTAAGAAACTGCTTCTTCATTGCCTTTTCCTTCTTTTCTGCTGGCCTCGCTCATTGTCCTTAACTCTGATCCAACAAGATGTCTCGGGACCCCCCACCCTCGATTTTGAGGAGGCTGTTCTGCTCGGAATGACGGGGACAGAAGCCATTCAAGGTTGCAGGTCACGCAAACACTGCCCATGCATCAGTGCCCTGCCAGCAAATGGACACATCCAAATGCAGCCGTGTTCTTGTGACAAGAAGTGGAAGGATGTGCAGTTAGCCGATGTCTGTGCCCACACCCTCAGTGCTCCTGTTTCAGTGACCCGGGGGCGGGGAGGATGCAACTCTCATGAATCTCAGGATGGAAGCAGACCTTAGCCAACCCCTAAACCTGGCTCGCTCCCCACAAGCACTCAGAATTCTCTCTTGCTGGGGCTTTATACCTGAAGCCTTGCCTGAAGGTACAGGTAAAAAGGAATGGGAGGATCCAAGACCTACAGCTGTGGGGATCCAAGGAACACCAGACGCTCGCTCAGGAACCGATGATTCATTGCTGGAACGTCATCCCTTTGCTCTGCTCCTGGAGTCCTGTGGGCACTAATGGAGATCCTTGGTGCGTGGATCAAATGAAGGACACGATGAAAAAGAAATGTGCGCAGGCCAGACGTGGCTTGTCTGCTCTCCCAGCTCTTTGTGCTTCAGATCAAGTGTCTGTGCCTGCTTTCAGAGCTCTCCACTCTCAGGAGGGGTGCAAGGCCTCCGGTCTGGGTCAAGAGGCTGCAGAGTGCACATTTTAACTCTTCTTGCAGATAGGACTATCGTGAGAGAGGACCTTTTGTCTGTGGTTGTTAGGCTTAAAATCGAAGCGAGTCATATTTATTAGATCTTTAGATTAGGTTGGCTTTGGGAAAGGCCCTTTTTTATGTCAGGATGGATATTTGAGTGGTTTGGGGTACAATTATCCTTTTTGCCCACGTACTATGAAAATTTTCTGCTTTCAGAACTTGTGTTCAGAACTTAGTGTGAAAAACCAACCAATACTCACCCATACATGCACACGCACACACACATGCATGCAGGCACACACACACACCCTTCCTTGAATTTTCCTATGGAATAATAAATGTCACAAAGCCAAGTTGGAAGCTGGCTTCCTGTGATTCCCACATACTGTGAAATGTGGGAAATCAGAAATCATGACTTGATCCAAAGTTTGAGGTGTCGATGTGATTTGGTTACAGTAACTTTAGCATGGTCACGAAGTCACTGTAGCATTCTTACTCCCACGTCACAAACTTTTTAGGAGTTATTTGGAAAACTTCCAATAAAACATAGCCTTCTTTGACTCCAGCAGGACATTCCCATAAGAAGGTAAGAATTTAGCTGATAAAACAACTTAAGAAAATAAAAATTAAGTAAAATCATTCTTTGTATTCATTTGTAAACATCCAGTTCAAAGGCAGGGTTTCATAAAATGGGGTCTCTGGGTCACCTGGGATTCTTCCGGGCCTCGCTCCAGTTGGGAATCAGTTGGTAATAGCTCCCTCCAGTGATCCCAGGACTGAAGTTTGAGAACCCGCTGGAGTGAGTGGTCACTTCACAGCCTAAACATTTATGCCTCACAAAAACTGTCACTGGGTTGACATCATTTTCTTCCTGGGTTGAAATATATAAAGTTGGAGCTACTTATCTTGGTTAATTCAATTCATCAAGCATTTATTGAACAACAGTTATGTACTGTCAGGGACACAAGGATGAGCAGGGCCCAGTTCTTGTCCTCACTAATCTTATAATTGAGTGAGAAGGATTGGACAAATGCATGAATCACTAGCATGCAAGGCAAAAAATGGTGAGATCTTCCCAAGAGAGCTCTACCAAGTATCCGAAGTTCAGAGGAGAAAGTAGCCATGTTCTGCAGGGAGGACCGGGAAACCATGGTTTCTGAGATGGGCTTTGATGATGGGGAAAATCTCATAGGTGGAGATGTTTGTTGAGTGTGTTGAGATTCTCGGAAGAAGGAACAAAGTGAGGAAATGTGTAGAGTTTAAGATGTTTGGGGACCAGAGGTTAAGATGTTTGGGTTTGAGCCAGAAAGCTAGTTTAGAACCATCTCCTGATTGTCTGGAATGCTCGGTAGATGAATTTTTTCTATTGAGATACGATTCACCTGTCATAAAATTTGTCCTTCTTAAGGTGTGAGATTTAAGGTTTTGGTATATTCACAGAGCTGTGCAACCATAAAAATGATCTAATTTCAGAACTTTTTTATCACCCCAAAAAGAAATCCCACACCTGTTAGCAGCCACTTTCCATTCTTCCTTCCCGCAACCCCTGGCAATTGTTAATCTACCTTCTATCTGTATAGATTGGGCAGAGGAATTTGTACATAACTAAATCAGGGGTAGGGAGCTACCAGTGATCTAAATTGAGGTAAAATTGGCATAAAATGAAATTCACAAAGCTTAAGTATAAAATTCAGTGAGTTTTAACAAATACATACACTTATCTTACTAACTCCCCCCAGTGCAGAACATTTTCAACACCTTAGAAAATTCTCTTATAAACCCTTTTGGCTCATCCTACTCCCTAAGCAACCATTGTACTGATTTCTAGCCCCACAAATTAGTTTTGTTTTTTCTTAAACTTCATGTAAATGGGAGAACATACTAAGTACTCTTTTGCGTCTGGCTTCTTTTGCCCAAAATAATACTATCTTGAGATTCATTCCTGTCGTTGCAAATTAAGGTAGTTCATCCTTGTTCCTTGCGAAATAGAATGAATGTACCACATTTTGTGTGTCCAAGCTTTTGTCTGTGGACATTTGGGTTGTTTCCAGTTTATGACCAATTGTGAACAAAGCAGTTGTGAAGTGTCTCTTTTGGGGGGGGATGTATGAGCACCTCGGGGATGCGGGGGGGATAAATACCTGGGAGTGGTGTTGTTGGCCAGGGAGCTAGTGGTTGTTCTAGGTCAAGAATGTGATCCCACCGGGACTGAACTGTAAGAAAATGGATGCAGCAGCCCAGAAGCAGGGAGAATCAGGAATGGAATTTCAGAAAATCAATTTGCATGACATCCCTCCTGACTGGGAGTCAGAATATATAGAACTTGGAAAAGGAGTGGATGTGGGTGGGCAGCGATAACAGAAGTTTTAACAGCTCTATGGGCATTTGCTCTGCATCCTTGGGTTGCAGGCAGTCTGTCAGATGGAGCAGTGCACTCATTCTTGTTTGTGGGAAAGACCCAGATTTTGGTTTGGGACAAGATAGATGGCTATCTCCAAAAGACTATTCCTCCGACACTTCTCGAACCTGGTTTGGAGTATCAGCTGGATGAATGAACTGCTAACAGTCACCAGATACTTGGGAAGAAGGAAAGGGCATCGGAAGAGTGGGTGGCTGAGGCAGAAGTTCACACACCAGAAGTTGGCCCACTTGCTGGCCTGGCTGATTAGATTAGTTACTTGTGTAATGAGGTGGAGAATTTTATTCATCAGAAATTCTCCTCCAGAATTGCTCCCAAGAAGATCAGTCAGAGCATGCCTCTGATTCTCCCTCCCTTTCCCCACTCCCCAGGGAATCTCCTGGAGATCCTGGACATGTTTATTCAAAGAGGATATTTATGGGCACTAGAAACACGGGAACATTGTTGAATGAGAATTTAGAAAATCTGGGGTGAATATTTTTTTCAGTCACTATGCTGACTGTGAACAACTTTATTCATCAGTTTTTTAATTTCTCTATCTGTAAAATGGGAATTATAACATGTTTTATATCTCTTAGAAATAGGTAGATGATAAAAATAAAACTAGATCATAAATGTTAAAATACTTTGAAAAAGGTAGGCTCCCAGTTGCCTACCAAGTAATGAAATAACCTTCTATATCCCAATGACCCAAAGTGCCTTCTAGTTTATTGGCTCACTCCTCCAACTGTGGCCAGCACTGGTCCTACATTTGTCACAGCCGGGTTCAGCCTTTATCCCTGCCTGGATTGTCCCATCCTGGTCCCATGAAAAGCTTCCCAAGGCCTGTCTGTCTCTCACACTAACTCCTTCAGAGAGTCTCTCCTTGTCACACCTTCCTGTGCTGCTTGGGGGCCCCAGATTACAGTGGAAATCATCTGTCCTTGAGCTTTCAAACCAATCCTGTGGGAAACACGCTGTCCACCCCTCCATCCAGGAAGTCCTGGTGAATTATAAACTCATGGGCTCTTCTCCTCGAAGTTCCCGCTCTCTCTGAATTTTTGAACTCTGTCTTACCCCCTGTGGCTCTTTCTTCTTTTAACTGACCAGGGGCTTGAACCCACCTTCTTTTTTTATGATTTTCAACATGCAGAGCACTCAGAGAAGGAGACACTAGTGTGTCAGATTTACTAGAGAGCTGAAGCAATGGGTGGAGGCTTATATTCCTACAACCTAAATGCCATAATATTAAATCTTATACAGCCTTACTCTGAAGAGTTCTCTGGTCACCCTGCCACAGGACTATCCAGTGAGCTTCTTTTCTCCATGGCAAAGCCCCTGCCATCTGGCCTGCTCTCTCTCCCTTGCCCTGCCTCTTGAGACCCTCAGTGAGCCGATGAATGCTGGGACCAGGGTCCATGCAGGCTTGTGCTGTGCCTATACCCCAGGACACGAGTGTGCACACTGGTTTTTTTTTTAGAGAGGCTGCTGACCTCCAACTGAATGATAACAATTCACAAGCACTACCAGTGAGAACTAGAGCTGCTCTGGTGACCCCGGGATTTGTCCTCTTCCATCCCACTTGTAACCCTGCAGATCAGATTTCTTACAGCGAGATCAAGGTTGCCAACGAGGAGTACAACTTCAGGACAGAATCCCCCAAATGCTTATACCTCCTGAGTGGACACATGAAACATGTATTTTATGATAAAGACTCTGCCATTCCTCTTATACAAAATGGGGAAAGAGAAAAGACTATGGCTTGAGTATCAATGAAAGGACTCTACAAAGAAGAACAGGCTCTTGAAATTGTCATGGAATGTGACAGTTCTTTAGATCCTGAAAGTAAAGATAGTAATGTTTGTAGAGCTCTATAATTAACTCACAAGTGATTTCATTCAGGAGGTGCCCGATTTTACTAAAGCTTCACAATAAGCCTCTAAAGGAAGAATCATCATAGTTCCCCTCTACAGGTGAGGGAACTGAGACCCATAGAGGCTGATTTTCCGAGTGTCACACACATAGGAAGGGGCAGAGCTGTGACTAGAAGCCCACCTTCTGGCTCCAAATCTTATCCAAGTCTGCCTCCATCATGTTGTGCCTCTTTGCCTGTAGAAAAGCAGTTGGTACCTGTTCATACACTGCCCATCATAGTGCTGGGATCTAAACCCCTAAAAAAAAAAATACTACCTTAAGAAAATATATAAAATGATTGCCCTAATGAGTGACCCAGTGGGCTTAGCTGCCAATGGTAAAGCTAATTTTTAAGAGTAATTAAGCCCATAAATCATTTTGCTCTGCTGTACCTCCATTTTTATTTTTTAAAATATTTGTTTATTTATTTGACACAGAGAAACACAGCTAGAGAGAGAACATAAGCGGGGGAGTGAAAGAGGGAGAAGCAGGCTTCCTGCCAAGCGGGAAGCCCGATGTGGGCTCGATCCCGGGTCTCCAGGATCATGACCCGAGCTGAAGGCAGCCGCTTAACGACTGAGCCACCCAGGCCCCCCTGTATTTCTGTTTTGACCCACTACTTGGAGTGAGTAAACCTGGAGTGCATAGCCCCTGGGGCATCCAAGAGAAGCATACGGGGTTTCAGAAAATGGGAATAGAGGAAAGTCTGTGTATGGTTTTGGTCCTGCCGGGAACTTCTTCTCTGGCTCCCCGAGCTGTAGTGGTCAGCAGAACGTAATAGCCGAGTCCCTCAGTTTGGGAGTCTGGTTGGCTCAGGGGGTGTCCTGGCTCTACCAGCCACCTCCGGCAAGTTACTGAACCCTCTGAGCTTCAGTTTCCTTTTTCTCATCTGAAAAATGGGAGCACATCAGTCAAGTTCTTTGGTTGCAAGAAACAGAAACAGACTCCCTTATGCCGGAAAGTGCAATTTATTGAAATGACCTTCATTCTCTCGCAGAATCCAAGAGAAAGCTGAGCAGTCAGACCTTGCGGAGGATAGAAACACAGCAACTGTGTGGCTCTTCACAGCAGAAGAAACAGAAATTTTTTAGCCAACATTCTGATACCAACATGATTCCACCCTGGTTTGCATCCTACTGTCACTCATGGCAGGCTTGAGTCATCTGGCAACACCCGGGCAGGAAGAAGGGGAAGGGAGAGTCCTTCCAGAACCATTCGGAAAGGGGCAGGGGAAGTTACGCAAAGAAAAATTGTGGTGCTATTTTGAAAAAAGGAGAAAGCGAAGACATTTACTACAGATTTAAAAATTAGTACTTTGTAGTGTTTTGTTTTGTTTTAAGAATTTACTTATTAATTTGAGAGAGATCGTGCAGGAGAGCACAAGCAGGGGGAGCTGCAGAGGGAGAAGGAGAAGGAGAAGAAGGCTCCCCCCTGAGCAGGGAGCTCAATGTGAGGCCTGGGACCATGATCTGAGCAAAAGGCAGAGGCTTAATTGATTGAGCCACCCAAGCGCCCCACCCAGGATTTTTTTTTCTTTTTAGGATTAAAAGATGTAATACACTTATAATGCTTAGCACGATGTTTGGCATCGTAGGTGTTTGATAAATATTTGTTGTTGTTGAAATGGAACAGAAGTGATCTGAGAAGGAATATGGATAATCCAAGGAGAAATAATAAATCAAAAGAGAAAAGGATTCGACAGGTGGCTTGGCAGGGCAAAATAGGGACCTCCTTCTCCCCCTGATACCATGACCACTCCTAAAATACCATGAAATCTGTCGTGAATGCCTTTAATTATTTGAACATTGTATTTTGTATAAGGAATGTTATGTGTAGAAGCACCAATAAATTGACACAACCGGAGACTATTTCACTGACTAAACTGAAAAACAGATACATAGAAACATCTATATAGAAAGCAAATGGCAATAAAGGTGAAGTATAAATGCTTCATTTTCAAAAAACTCAGTTTTAACAATCTAAGGAATGGAATGAATATTTTATAATTATTATGATGGAATCATTTAAAAAATTACAATAAAATGGTTTTCACTTATTCCTCTGTAACATGAATGAAATGTATTGGCAATTAACAATTATACTCTGATATTTCTGCATACCACACTAACTGCAATGAACATTAATATTTATGTGTTACTCACACTGTTACTGACTGGGCCAGATTTGGTCCCTAGATCCTCATTCTTCTATTCCTAGAGACATAAACGGGAGCCGCAAGTGAGTAGCTGAAGGCACATTTTCAACTGCTGTAGTTTATCATTCTTATAGTTTATATCTTGAAAGCTTCATAACCGTGGCAAATCAGCTCTCACTCTGGGAATGGTCTTAAACAAGTTGGGAGCCATAACCCTACAGACAGTGCAATGTATCTGAACAGTCACTCACCTTACTGCTGAAAACGTGGTTCTCTGATTTCTAAAATCAGAAAGTATTTAAATGACAATTTTGAACAAAATGATATCTATCTATCTTTCTTGCTTGCTATCATCTAGATGGATTATCTACCTATCATTTCTTTCTATCTTTCTGTCTATCTATCTGTCTCTAGCTGATGAAATGGACATAGCTTCAGAAATTTACAAAGAAACTACCCTGTGCAACGCTAGAGGATATAGGTCTCCTTTAGTTCTCAAATCTGCATGTAATCCTACACGTTTCTTAGAATCTTTGTACAAAAGAGGCTTAACACATCCCTTTTATGGAACTTTTTCCGCAAAGTACCCCATCCTGTTGCTAATAGAACTTGCCTTTCGGGGATTAGGTAATGCCTACGACAGTTAAAACAATCTCAGACTTCAGAAATGTGTCTTGCATCAATTCTTCCCTCATTTATAAGGAAAATGAAGTAGAAAAGTTTTAAAACCTCTAGTTTGTGTTTTGTTTTTCATTTTTAGAAGTTCTTGAACACTCACAGTAGTTAACAACCTCTTTTTATTTATTTGTATTTTTTATTTTTTTAAGATTTATTTGTTTGTTTGAGAGATAGAGCACACACTAGCGGGAGGGCAGGGAGAGAGAATTCCAAGCAGACTCAAGGCTCAGCACAGTGCCCAACAGCGGGGCTCGATCTCACAACCCTGAGATCACGGTCTGAGCTGAAACCACAAGCCAGCTCATTGGGTGGTGACTGCACCACCCAGGAGACCACGTCTTTTTATTTTTTAAGATAAGTATTGTTAACTTGAAATGCTTTTCATTAGTGATATCATGTGACATTCCTTTAAATTAGTAAATTGTGTCATTATATTTGAGGATACACAGGACCCAAATATGTGGGTTTAAGAGATAAAAATAAGGGGAAAATATTGTTATGGTTATTGTTTGAATTAGAATGTGTATCTTTGGCACTTATATTTCTAAAGTGGTGAGGAGTTTTAAAATATCATCCTTGCCAGCATTTTAATGAATTTGTACTTGAATGATTATCTTTGTCGGGGTCCATGACACACGCTTTATGGGATGCTGACACATTTGTAGCAGTCTTAGAGGGAACGAGGTTCCCACAGCATCAAACCCATTGCACTGCTCCAATGCATCTCTTAAAATTCTGGTCAGCCTCTCCCAATCAGATACTGAGAAGTAATGAGGCATCATGGGCAAAGTAGTAGCAAATTAGTGGTTTGTAGATAAATACATGCTCGTCATTACTTGAAGGTAATAATATATGAGGTAAACAAACAGTAAATCAAATTCTTTAACCCTTCAATTACTTAAGCTTTTGCATGGTTAGTCTTTTTTTTTTTGAAACAAAATTTTTTCTCTTGTCTATGGAGAATATATAAATTATCTCAAATAAATATATAAAATTTCCTCTCTTTTTCAAAGGAAGTATTTGAAGGACTACAATATTCCCTCTAAAGAATCATAGTTTTTTTTTCTTTAACGGGGTCTGCACCCTACCATTTTCAATGTCCAATACCACAGTACCATATGGCCCAGTTCATAGGATGTAGATATGTTTCCTTATCTTCTGCAGTTTTAACATTTGATTGCATCTTTAGCAAATGGTAGCACTGAATATGTGCTCTATTCCCCTCCCGTTATGTGGTTACTCTAAGAAAAGTTTATACTAGAACAGTAGAAAAGAGAAGCAGGATGAAAGAGGAGAATTTAGGAACTTCAACTGTTGTTTCCCAAATTTGAACCATGTTCAGACTGGCACAAAATAATATTTAGATGATCACCAAAATGAAAACATAAACTTTTTTTAAAAAAACTTATTTCTTTATTTGACAGAGAGAGAGATCACAAGTAGGCAGAGAGGCAGGCAGAGAGAGAGGAGGAAGCAGCCTCCCCACTGAGCAGAGAGCCCAATGCGGGCCTCGATTTCAGGACCCTGAAATCATGGCCTGAGCCGAGGGCAGAGGCTTTTTAACCCACTGAGCCACCCAGGCTCCTGAAAACATAAACTTTTAAAGATCTAGAATTTCTAGGCCCTACGGACTTCAGTTTGATAAACACTGATTTAAACCATTGCAGGTGGGGTCTTAGTCAATTAACCGTCTGCCTTTGGCTCAAATCATGATCCCAGGGTCCTGGGATCGAGCCCCACATTGGGCTCCCTCCTCAGCGGGGAGCCTATTTCTCCCTCTGCCACTTCCTCTGCTTGTGTACTCTCTCTCTCAAATAAATAAATAAAATCTTAAAAAAATGTAAACTATTGCAGGTGGATAGATTGAGCCTGTCATTGTCCTTATCCCCAACCCCCCCAAGCATCACAAGAATATCTGGGTGACTTATTCGAAAGTTAAAATATTCTCATGGTCTGGAAATTGTTTCTGAAATTTCCATATTGCAACCTCTCTCCTTTTAAGACATTTAGTCCCCCCCCCGCTCTAGTTTGTGAACTATTCATGTATTTTTTTTAAGATTTTATTTATATTTGACAGAGAGAAACACAGCTAGAGAGGGAACACAGCAGGTGTGAGAGAGGGAGAAGCAGGCTTCCTGCCGTGCAGGGAGCCTGATTCAGGTCTGGATTCCAGGAGCTGGGATCATGACCTGAGCTGAAAGCAGATGCTTAACCAACTGAGCCACCCAGGCGTCCCTATTCATATATTCTAAGATAATAATTAAGTTTCCTTGGAGTTGCCAAGTGATATATATATCATATCCCATAATCTTATTTAGAGTTCTGTTCTTAAAAAAATAAAACCAAAAACAAACCATCTCTACCCATTTCCCTGAAACAAACCATCTCTACCCATTTCCCTGAAACTCTCTTCCTGGTTTCCACTTCCCACTGTCCCAGTGGAAGAACCCTAACCTAGAGTCTGACCTGAGCAGGCAACCATCCCACGACCGTGATGCAGTCTGTGCACACTCTTCAAATGTTCTTTATTGTTATTCTTCTAATGGGAGGAAAGTGATCCTGCAAAATAGTGTTGTGAAGAACCAATCAGTTCTGCATCGACACGACCATATTGCTCTTCTCTGAAAGATTGTCTGAGTCGCGTGGGAGGGTTTCTGGAGCCCTGGATATAGTGAGTTCGGGTGCTGTCAGGCGGGGCACCCCAGAGCCCGGCTGTGAGCATTCCCCGCCAGCCCATTTTCATTCTACATTTGCATGATTGTCCTTGTCTCAACAGCTTATTCCCACAGTCTGGTTATGAAAAGATGCTTCATAGAAGCTGATGATTGCTTGATTCATAAAAACATGTATTTTTCGCCTTCCTCACTTGTATATTTAATGACTGGCAGAGCAGAAAACTTTATATAATGAGGTAGTGTTATTGCCTTGGAAACATTGATCGCTTTCCTGCCTGACTCATTGTGTAACTCTTTCACGTTGGTTAGGAATGTCATTTCCTGTTTCTTATCTCGAATATGCTCCCCTGTTCTCTTCAGCTGCGCACCGGCCATCCTGCCCGTCCTGACTGTGCCTACTAATGGGTATATGCACCCCTGTTCCACAAGCCAAATTTTATGTCCAGGCTGGTGTCCAGGCTGCATACCTAAGGGCGGTGAGGCCCATCAGTTATTCTTTCTCCTGATTGACCCTCTCTGTCCGATAAGCCCAGGAGCAGCCAGTGGTTTTTACTCCCTTCGTGGGGTAAGGCAGCATTTGAGATGAGAACTGCACACAGAGGACACGTTTACAACCTAAGACACTTTTTTAACCCTTTGGACCAGGAGGACTTCAACTTGGTCACATTCTGCATTTTTTAACACTGGTGTCAGATTCCGGCCAGTGTCCTAATAGTCGAAGTAAGCGTTGCTGATGTTCCTGGATTATTCTCCTCCTACTATGTGTAATCCTTAATATTGCTGGTTATACGCCATGTTCAAAGCTCTCTGTGTGTGTGTGTGTGTGTGTGATTAAAACAAGTTCCAGTACATGAAAAACAGTAACCTCTCTATGTTTAAGTGCCAGTTCAAGGTTTCCTTGGAAAAAATCTCCTACTTTGAAATATCGGACCTAAGTCGTTGACTCTATCATCAGAGTATCTGGCTTTGAATGGTGGCTTCACCACGTCCTGGCGTTGTGGCTTTGGTCAGGTTTCCCAGGTGTCTTTTTGGCCAGCTGGGTAGCCCACAGGGCAGTTGAGGGATTAAATGAGATAACCACTTCAAGCTCTCCGAGGAGCAGTTGTCAGGGAGTAAGCGCTCAGTGATGTGGGTTATTACCAGCCATTATTTTTCTGTCTTCTTAGGAAATGTTGATTTCTGTATCCAATGAGGGACCTACACAGGCCTACATAGGAAAGATTCATCAGAGAAATAGACTTGGGGAATGTCTATCTCCTGGAGGTTTTGTTTGGGGGATCCTATAGCTTGCTGGGGAGCCGCTGTGTATTCAGAGCCCTGAAGCCTGGCTTCCAGCTCACCCTCCGTCTCATCAGAACAAAATGAACAGGACAGCCATCCAGAGGTGAAATCTGTGTCAGATTCCTTTGCAAACATATATATATATATATATATATATATATATATTTTTTTTTTTTTTTTTTTTTTTTTTTTTTTAAATACAGCAAGAATTTTTGAGATACATGGCAACTCTTGCTTCTCACTCTGGGCAGGGTTTCCACTTAACTTGAAACTGAATTTTTCTCTATCAATAGCATGCTTTGCAGCTGCCATTTTCTGGCTCCCTGTGGGTCCACATCCCATCCAGAAGGAAAACCACTGGGCCAATTTCTGGCTCAGGGGGGCTGTTCCAGTGTGTGAGGGTACTGTTCTTTTAAGGGCGGCTGCCACTTGAGTGCAAGTTCATTGTTAGAAACCCCAGCTGCACTTCATTAGCGTAATGACCGCAGACCAAGAGGAAGGCTGCCTGCCAAAGGTGACTCAGTGGAGGGTGAGATGCTGCTCCAAGAGAATGCCACTCCACAACAGGCTGCTTAACCTGGACCCTGGCTTTCATAGGCCCAGGAGGAGCATTTTAGTTTCAAGTACTGTGGTTGTTTTCACGGGCCCATAAAGGGGATCTTTGTCAGAACCTAGTCATTATCATAACATTTGAGTGGCCACAGAATTCCAGTCAGTTCTGCAAAGAACCAGGGCCGTCCGTTATGCATACAACATGGAGCTGGTCTTGAGGGAATTCCCAGAAAGAAGGCATGGTTCAAGCCCTCTAGCCGCTTACAATTTAGTAAGAAGATAAGACACGTCAAATCACCAATTATTCGAATGAGTGGTCCTTGGCCTTCTCTTCTCTATCTGGAAATGGGCCAGACTAAGGAAAGCAGGTGCATAAAACTATCTTTGTTCTTGAAGAATGAAAGTAAAATGAACCAGAGTGATTCTTTTTATCACTTTTAACTTTTTACTTCAAAATAATTCTAAAGTCAGAGAAAAAAATGGAAGAAAAACGCATCTCACGTGTACCCTTTATCCTGATTTCCAATTGTTAAGATTATTACCATGGCTGCTTTTTTATTATTCTTGTCCTAAAATTTTTTTTTTCTCCTTCTTCTTTCTCTTCTTTCCTTCTCCTCTTTCCCTTCCACTTCCTCCCCCGACATCACCTCCTCCCCCAATCTTCGTCCTTTCTGTCCTCCTCCCTGCTTCCTCCTTCTTCTTTTTTTTTCCTATCTGAATCAATTGAAGATAAATGGAAAACTCCTAAATATTTTACTGTGTATTTCCTAAAAGACAAGCACATTCTCCCACCTAATCAAAGAACAGCCAACAACATCAGGAAATTAATATTGATACAATATTTCTTATCTAATCTGAGGGCCTCCTTTAAATTTCACCAGTTGTCCCAATACTTGTCTCTATAGCCCCCCAAAATTTCTTTGTGGCCCATTATACAATCTAGGATAACATGTTACATTTAGTTGCCACATCTTTTCCTATCTCTCTAGTCTCCTAATACTGGAACATCTCCTTAGACTTTTCTTGTCCTTTGTAAACTGGATATTTTTGTAGCATTCAGTTATTTTGTAGAATGTCCCTCAATTTGAGCTTGTTTGTTGTTTCTTCTTGATTAGGTTTAGGTTATGCAGTTTTTACAGGAATGTCATTGAAATGACATTTTGTCCTTCTTGGTATATCATGGTAGGAGGAAAATGACATCATTATGTCCCATTCCTGGCCATGTTCACTATGACAGCTGGCTAAGGTGGTGTTTTCCAGGTTTATTCACTGTGACTTATTGTTAACTTTTCATTTGTAATGAACAAATGTCTCACAGAGCACTGCCTTAAATCCTGTTAGTATCCAATTCTTCAGTCAACTCTCTGCTTATTTTATCATCCTTGATTCATTCTTGCCTGAATAAAATTTTATTGCAATACCTGCCAAATTTTGATTTTTCTAATTTCATCATTATTTCTGACTTTGTTAGTTGTCCTTCTACTGAAAGGGAGTGCTTTCCTTCTTCCCTCATGTATTTGCTTATTTATTCTTATCAGTAAGATCCATGGATTTCCATTTCACTCGATGGGTCATGATTCATAACATCCATTATAATTGCTATTTATTTTGATGCTCAGATTACCCTGTATTTGGCTAGTGGGAGCTCCTTCAAGCTGATTTCTGTATGATATTTGACAGATCCCCTTAACTTTTGGAGAACTCCGTACATTCTGGAACAACAAGATGTTTCAGGTTCATCTGGTGCTTTGCCTGCCTCAGCCATTTCTCCAAAGAGCCCTGATTGCTGTGAGTGGAGAATGGTATTTAGAAACCAAGATCCGGACACTGGGTGTGCTCAGTGCACCTAAGCTCTCTTAGTGGACAGAGCTAAGAAATATATATATGTTTATACACACACACGTGCACACACAAAACACACACACACATGCACACACACACACACACACACACCTGTATTTATTTCTATATCTAGGTAAATGTATTAACAGTTTGAATTCACACCAATAATGTCTATTCTAATACAGGGCCCATTTTAGTCTTAACACTTTCCGTATTTATAGCTGCTTTTTAAACTGTGAAAAAGCTGGCTGGCTCCTGTTACCTTTTTGTGTCTTTATTTATCTGCTTATTTTCCTTGTATGACAGCAATCTCCTGACCACTCACTTCCCTCTGGTCCTGAAGACCCCAAGAGTCTCACCAGCCTCCCGCAGGCCTTGAGGCTTCCTTGGCCCCAGCCCTATTGGTGGTGCCCCCTTCCTATTAGTAAAGCAAAGAAAAAGAAGAGGAAGACAAATGACAGCTGCTACAGTCTGAATGTTTGCATTCCCTAAATTCACATGTTGAAGTTCCAGTTTTCTGTGTGATGTTATGAGGTAGGGCCTTTGGGAGGTGATTAGGTCATGCAGTTAGGGCCCTCATGAATGAGATGAGTCTTCTTATAAAAGAGATTCCCAGCCCCCTCCCCCTTCTATTATTTGAGGACACAGTGAGAAGGCACCATCTGTGAAACAGAAAGTAGGCCTTCACGGGCACCAAATCAGTGGGCACCATAAGCTTGGACTTTCAGCCTCCAGATGTGTGAGAAATTAATGTTTGTTGCTTATAAGCCACCCAGTCTATGGTATTGTTGTTATAGGTGCCCAAACAGGCTAAGGCAATCATCTTAAAAAGTAATCATCGTAACTTGTCCAAAGTTCATTCTGCACTCCACCATCTCCTCTTATTATTATTAGATGCAATTATTAGATTTTGTGGTTGGAGATTTAATGTTTAATGCTTTTCAGCCCTGCAAATTACTGTGCCATTTTAATGGCACTGCATAATATTTTTATTTCAGATCCAAAGCAAATACCACATATAACATCTTAAAATAACCTGTATTTTTCTCATAAAGTGAAATAGCAAAATAATGACTGTAAGAAGTTCCACATCTTTTCCTCTTTCTCATCCTGGTTTGTTTCCCTGGTTCTCCCCAAATAATTAGTGCCAAGACTCATATCTCATGTTTTATATAAAAGAAATGCTGATGAGCGGTATTACAGGAGAAACCGTTTCCCCCATTCTTCAGTTGGGAGGTGTGTGTGTGTGTGTGTGTGTGTGAGTGTGTGTGTGAGTGTGTGTGTGTGTGTGTGTGTGTGTGTGTGTGTGCATGCTAGTGTTGGTCAAGGGATAACATGGCAGAATGACAGTTTACCCACCTACCATCACAAGACACATAATCCCCTGCTTCCCATCTCCTTTCTTTCCCAAGGAGATCCCCAAGGGGCTGGCCTAATGAGGAGATCTCATAGATGACTGCCCCTGAGCAAAAGATATCATCTAAAGAAAATAAACTTCTACAAAAATTTCCTGAAGAGGTAAAGACTGTACAAATAAACATTATTACTGTTTAACATAAACAGGAGTGTATACTGGGTATGTTGGTGACTGATCCATTTTAATGGGGTATCAATGGACATTTCTTCTTGTTTATCCTGGGGATAGGCACTGCTCCTATGGGGAGCTTGTCACCTGCCAGCAGGGTCATCTGGAGACAGAAATGTTTGGGGCTTTCAGTGCTTGTATGGCAGTGGGAGAAGAAGGCCTACTTCCTTCCCTGGTTCATTAAAAAGCCTTATTGAAACCTCATACAGATTGGGGGTATCTCTAATAATGAGAATGTCATTTCACTGCTTGGTTGACTGACAATTTGGGTGGCAGATTTGCTGATCTGCCCCCGTAATACCAGAGCAGAGGCAAAGAGAGTTGGTGAATGTTGGCCATGTTCCCAGAAGATGACAGAAGATGGGTCCCTCACTTGCCTGAGAATTTGCCACAAATTGTAGCTTTGTTTTTGTCAGCACCACTGCTTCATGGAGGACAAAGAGAAACACACAAGGGAAAATACAGCTTGAGACCCCCCAGCCCAGAATCAGCCGTTAGACAAGGCTAAATACCATGAGGGGCTGTGCAGGCTAGTTGGCTGTATGAGGATGAGTCCAGGGCTGGCAGGCCCCATGAAGCTGCCACCTAGCCACCCTAGCCCAAGACGATGGGTGAGAACAGCAGCTGAGGCCAACCAAGTAAAGGACTAGAGGCTGACAGGTTAAAGAAGGAAACATTGCTCCTTTGCATGTTCCTCTCCCTCCCCCCACAACAAGCCCACCCGAGGAGCTAGCATCTCAAAGAGGGAGAAAGAGGGGACTGAGGCTGGCACTCTCACGGCTCCATACAATTTTGCCTTGTGCTAGGTGAGGAAGGAGATGATTTGAAATCATATTTGGGTTTGAAGTTTTATAAGAACAGGACTGGAAGAAGATTGTTTTAATAAGCAAAAACGGCTAGAAATGCATGCGGTCTAGCCAAGTAGTCAGGAAGGGAACCATCACCCAACAGTAAAAGGGACATATGTGTTGAATAGAGTAGACTTAGTGTCGATTCTTAGAAAATAAAGTTCTTTAATGCTCAAATGCCAAAGAGCTGAGCTTCCTAAATAAACTGTTTACATGGACATTAGTTAAAAATATTTCAGAATGGGGCGCCTGGGTGGCTCAGAGGGTTAAAGCCTCTGCCTTCGGCTCAGGTCATTATCTCAGGGTCCTGGGATCAAGTCCCACATTGGGCTCTCTGCTCAGCAGGGAGCCTGCTTCCTCCTCTCTCTCTGCCTGCCTCTCTGCCTATTTGTGATCTCTCTCTTCAAATAAATAAATAAAATCTTAAAAAATATATTTCAGAATGCTGTCCTGGCTTGCACAATTCTGCAAGAGAGTCTTCAGAGTGTATCTAATACAGATATCTGCTAGGAGATGCAAAAACGCATTACTTACTGTCACAGCAACGGAGGGGAGCGAGGGATGCCTTCCACATGCAGCTTCCCCTGGGCTCTCCTAACAATAGGAAAATTGCCAGATTGAGCCCAGATGAACTGCCACCTTCCTGTCACTTTGATCCTTAGAGAAAGGAAATTCCTCAATTTCCTCCCCCAAGGTCAACCCACTTCTGTACTGATTTTTCCCCTAGTCCCAAAATGCACTTCCTGCATCGAAGCCTAAGATCTTTCATTTACTGGCCCTAGTTTGCAAGTTAGAGCACAAGTGGGCAGAGGCTGGCTCTCTGCGACTTTGTTGTTATCATGCTGCTCACTGCAGTCACTGATACAATTCAATAAGACGAAGAATTAGAGCTACAAGCTGCATATTTTCACATGCATACCCTTGAACACCCCTTTAAAAAATTTTTGGAAGGAGCTGGGTATGTAGAATTTGACAAATTTGAAATAAAAGTCTAATTCTGCCATTCCCTGGGTAAACTGACTTGATTTCTTTCAGTCTTAGTGTCTTTACCCATGAAATAAGTGTCTTCACCCACAGAAAATAAGACCCATGTAATAGGTCTGGGGAGCTTAAATGAGGTGACAGTTTGAAATGCCCAGCACTGCCTACCACCTCGAGCACCTCAATAAATGGAAGTTCTTTCTAGTCCTTCCTCACAGCCTGCATCTGGGCCAGGGATGGACACAGCAGAAGATATTCAGTCATTGTTTTCCAGCTCCTGGTGTAGCCCTCAGGGTGGTCAGGCACGGTAACCCATTCCAGGTCGCTTCAGTGAGAAGGGGGTTTATTGCAAGAACATGGGAGAACCTCATGGACTGACTTTCCTCATGGGGAGGAGCTCTTCATTTGCACTCCTCCAGGATGGAGGCTGTTACATGACTTTGCCTCATCTGGCGAGGATGTTCACCTCGGACTCTACATGGCTTTGCGCTTCTGCTCCTGAAAGTTAGCCCAGTCAATGTTCAGCTCTCCCATGTCAAAGTTTCTGGAGGGACAGTCTTTTTGTTCGGATTTAGTTAGGATTTTCTCTCTGGTCAGTGCTGGGCAGAGCTGCAAACATGGCTGCTTGGGCCCCCGGGGTCAGCTGGCCTGTGGGGGACAGAAGAGCAGGTGCTGAGTGAGGCAGGAACCCCCATCTCCTCTGCAATCACTGTGACTGAATGGGGTTCATTCTGTGCTCTATAACTAAGGAGACATCTCAGAGGAGTTTCCACAGCTCATATTCACTATAAAGAAAGCACCATGTATACATATCATAATCAATTAAAATATATTTTTACCTAAAAAACATTTACTGATTCTTTACCATTTGACAGGTACAATCTCAAGAGTTCAACAAATATTAACTCATTCAGTCTTATAACTGGTGGCTGAAAAAAGATACACTGAATGACTCTGCATCTGAAAACTTTACTGAAAGCACAGAGAGGTGGAGTGATTGGCCCGAGGACACACAACTAGCTGGCAGTAGAGTCAAGATTTGAACTCGGGCAGTGTGGTGTGGAGAGTCCACGCTCCAGACCACTGTATGATGCTGCATCTCACACTAACACAGCAAGCACTTACAATCTAAGGGAGCAAGGGGTTTATGTGTGACACCCCCCCCCCCGCCCCCGGCTAAGCGCTTTCAGAGATGACACGCCAGACACTGACGGTCACCTTCCCCTTGTCTTTTATTTTTGCCACGGTCAGTTGGTGTTGTGGGAGCACCACCGCACACTTCATGTTGCCTCGAAAGGGTTACATTTGCTAATGGTTCGGTTTTGCATTCATGTTTTTAAAACCTTTTCACCTCGGTAACATTTCCCATCTTCTAACAACACTTTAAATTCCATTTCTATTACTTGAACATCAGGCACAATTATGCCATTTTGAGTTTCTTCTTTGCAATTAATGCAATCATATGACACATCACTAATGCCAACCAGGAGTCTTATCAAAAAATAGTATAAATTATCATATTTCTATATACATTTGCAAATGTCTTATCAACATTCCAATCCTGTATACATTTTTATTAAAAAACACTCTCTGTGTTGGATTTCTGGAACCATAACTATCAGCTAAACTAGATCAGTTTACAAGACTATCTCTGTCATGGAGGAAAACTGATTGAAATTGGCAACTTAAATCAGGTTACACGAGATTTCTTATCCAATCAAAGGTGCTCTCTAAGCTGTCAAAATTGCTTATGATACTATAAGACCATTTTCTCATATAGCTACATAGAGATAAATATAGATACAGATCATCTACATATACAGATATATAGATGTAGAATATCTGAAGGGCATTTTCTCATATAAGTAATATATATCAATATAGAGATATGTGCAATGAGCAATTTTTATATATAAATTCTGATACTCAGTAATGAGCATATTGGGTTAATTCTTTAGAGGATGATCTGGAAAAGGCATTAGTCAAAAGTTGCCCAAGTACCCCATATCATTGGTTGTGCTTTGGTTCGATTTATGTAAAAATGGGTATACAATCATAGGATTTGTTCCAGAGAATCAGTGTGATTTTAATTTTAGTAAGTCACAATTCCTCTGTTTCAAATACTCTGTCTGTTAAATAATTTAAGGACAAAAATATCTCCCTATATATAAAAGATGCCATTTTGCAGAAAGTACCTGCAGCTTAGCCTTCGGAGTAGAAATTCGTGGGGAGGAATGGAAGGTATTTCCCACTGTGTTTTCCTCCCGTCATCCAACTAAGGAAGGTAAACAGGTTTCTGTTTCTAATTTTAAAGCCCTTCCTGCAGTCCCCTGACCTCTATTCTGTTCTTGTAGAGAGGGACAGCAGAACGTGGGATCTGTTGAGAAAATGAGAAGAGGAAAAAGGAAGAGGAGGAAGGGGAGAAAGAGGGGTCTCTGGATCTCCTGTTTAAGTCATATTAGAATTATTTCTAGGGTTGTTTCATGATCTAGGATGTGCTGGGGCTCATGGGCCAGGAGAGAATTTCTGAAGGAACACTGGGCAAGTGTCCTGGAGCACTGGCCAGTTGAGGGGACTCCTCTATCCCTGAGCCCAGGAGCTCTCACTGGGAATTCTCTCCCCTTGTGTGGATAGGTGCTTTGCTATTCCTGTAACTATAAGGACTTTGTCTACTACCATTCTAGTCACCGGAGTGTAAGTGCCTCCATTTGGGGAAACCACCGGATAATCTCTTAGCTGCTCAGTAGCAGGTACCCCAGGCTGGGTCAGCTTCATGAATGTACACACAGGTGTGTGCAACACACAGGACCCGCAACTCAGGAAGCTCCTATGCTTGGTTTAATGCTCTGCTCTTTGTCTTCTCGGATTTATTCAGAGTTTTATCTTTGAGCTTTGTATTTTGTAAACGAAGTCCAGTGGGACAACGGAGCTCGTATGTGGGCAGAGGAGATGGTGGCGTAGGCGTGCCTGCTGTTCCTTGACGTCCCCTCCACATAAAGAATTCACAGAGTTCCATGAGCCTAGAATTCCTGTGGACACAGGATGCACAGGAGTTCTAGAAAACTCAAAGTCAAAAGAGAGTACAAGGTGGAGCATGACATCCATGACTGGAGTAAATGGGGGTGCTTACATCCCTGAGAAGCTACTCTCTTCTATTTGAACCACAACTTGCTTCCAACATAGAAAGAAGAAAATGGTGTTCTAAGAACTCCCAAGGAACACCATAATATTCTTTCTTTTTGTAAAAAAGATTTTATTTATTTATTTGACAGAGAGAAACACAGCTACAGAGGGAATACAAGCAGGGGGAGTGACAGAGGGAGAAGCAGGCTTCCTGCCAAGCAGAGAGCCCGATGCGGGGCTCGATCCTGGGACTCCAGGATCATGACCTGAGCCAAAGGCAGTCACTTAACCAACTGAGCCACCCAGGTGCCCCTATAATATTCTTTCTTAACCATGTTTCTTCATATTAGCCAACCACTTATGCTGGAAAAGACGGCATTAAAGAAAGCTAGGGCAACCCGTAATTCTTTTTCTGTTCAGTTCTTCCATACTCCAGCTAAAGACAAAAAGTTTTGGTCAAATATGTATGTATTGAACAGGAAGTAAAAAAAAAAAAGACTAGAGAAAATTTCGTGAAGCATCTTCACTGTTCTGGTAAGGATGAAATACATATGTATGTATGAGTTAGGTCATAGAAATTGTGTCACTTCAGTGATTCTGCATACAAGTTAAATGTTCTTATATATGCATTTAAAAGTAGAATTAGACAATATAAAGATGAACAGTAAAATTCATGCCAATAATTTGAAATTACCATTGTTCTTTCCTAGAATGATATGAAGTAACAAATAAACATCATAACAATTTGAGAGAACAAGGCCATAAAGGAAAAGAAAAAGCTTTGTATTTTAGTATCTTTAACAGCGTTTTCATTTTGAACTGGGATTTGTGAATGATGTAGCCATGCTTGACCCCAGGGACACTCCCAGGCACTCAGTGGGTGGGAGGGACATGAGTGCTAGAATTTGGGATGTGGGTCAGCCTTCCAGGGCACTCTGAGCTTGGGCCAGAAGGACATAGACACAAACCCCAGCCCCAAAGCCAAAGCTTCTTAACTTTCATCTCCTGACCTAGACTCACTTGTCGACCCTCTGCAGTCTTTATTCTTGGACTTGTACACAAATTCTATTTCTCTTATTAGCCCCTGCTCTGTATTAATTTCTTATTCTCCAGAGAACAAACCTGAGGTTTTGCCATGGCTGCTCCTATTCCATTTTTCACTCTGCAGACCAAGTCTGAGCATCAAACCCTCATCTCCACCATCCTCTAGGTCTGGCCTGTGACTAGTTTGGGCTTCAGTCATGCCCTGCCTCTCCTGTGATATTCTAGTTGCTGGGCCTGGAGAGAATCTCCGTGTGTCTCTCTACTGATAGCTTTTTTCTTCTCTAATCATGGAAGGCAGTGGTAGTCATTCTTGGCGTGGTAGTAGGGGATATTGGAGGAAAATACTGTGCTTGGTTTTATGCAGTCATTCTCCTTGGAACATCTGATGAACTTTATCTGCTGGGGGAATTGCCTTTTTACCCCCATGAATATCTCCTAAGTCTGCTGTACTTAGTTTTAATTTACAAATGAGTGTTCATTGGCTCTTTCTACTGTGAGAAGAGCAGAGCTTAGAGGCAAATCGAGTCAAGGAATTCAAAAGAAATAAATCAATAAGCCAACGAGAAAACACTTTTTAGTAAGTATAGAAATGTTATGCTATTAAAGCTACAGTTAAATTAAATATTTAAATGGTATTGGGTGTCTATTGCTTCAATTCCTTTTAATCAAAAGCATAATTAAATCTAATGAGTTTTGGCAGGGAATTCTCCTTTGATGCAAATAAATTGCTATTTGTCTAAGTATGAAAATAGATCAGTATCTCCCAGGTTGGAAAATATATATTTATGGTCCATTATAGTGGTTGAGATTATGGTGTCAGGACTTTGACCTCAAATCCTGGGTCTTGAACTTGGCCCTGGCACTTATTAGCTTCGGACCTTGGGCAAATGGTCTCATCTGGGAAATGGAAATAATAGCAGTGCTGACCTCATAGGACTATTGCAGTTTTAAATGAATTAACATGTGTAAAAGCCTTAGTCCCTGGCCTGCATATAGTCATCACCTGATAAATATCAACTACTCCATCATTATTGTTACATGTAGGATGAACAAGAAAATAGAACAGAACTCTGAGCAAGATTTTTTTAAAGTAATCTCTATATCCAACATGGGGCTCAGACTCATGACCCTGAGATCAAGAGTCTCCTGTTCCACCCTCTGGGACAACCAGGGGCCCCTGAAAAAGGTGTTTTTGGTTTTTTGGGTTTTTTTGTTTGTTTGTTTTTTAATTAATGGGAAGGCTTGGGAGATATAAGAATAAGAAAACAACAAAGTAAAAGGGAAGAAATAGTTGTATTTCTATTTGCTTTTTATAATTCACAAATAATTTCAATTCTTGAAATTATTTAGAGTAGTTTTTCTTGGCCACCCATACAGTGCTATCACATTCACCAAGCATCTCACTCTCTGATGATTATAATTACTATGAACTTAGTATTAAACCAAACAAATGAGCTTGACCCAGAAGCTATACATTGCTTTTGCTTTTCAATGGCTTCCTGTTCTAGAGAGAGAGAGAGAGAGAGAGAGAGAGAGAGAGAGAGAATGAGAAAAAAAGCTCCCTAATTTATGGTAATCTAATATGTGCACAGTGCTTCAGATATTCTACTAAATCAGTGCAGTCAAAACCCTAAAATTTCCAGCATTCTCAGACATAAGTTGCATCAGCCAGCCTAGGGCATTGGTTGAAAGGTGGAGGAGGGAGGGAAAGAAAAAGAAGAGAATGCTTTGTAATAGGGGACTATTATTTCTTTTGTCATATTTTGCTTTCTTTAAAATTGTTCGGTTGCATTTAAGTCCCCAAGAGCCACAAAAATTATGTCGAACAATAGCAGGGATTTCTGAAAAGATTCCTTAGATAACATTTGAAAAACACAAGCAGCCCTTGAACCTTTCTGCATCCAGTACATCTGACAGGCTTTGTGAGCCGCAGCCACCTGCAAGAGTTCTAAAATAGATGCTTTCATAAAACAGAGAATTCTCAGAATTGATGTGTTAATATCATTCTCTTAATTACTTGACATCTGACCTAAGTAGCGGTAACAAGATGATTTCAGCCAAAGAGAAAGCAAGAGTTGAAGCCGTCATTCACATATTTTTGGTTCCAAAAAAGACAGAAAGAGAAAAAAAGAAAGAAAGAAACATCTTGTGGTATCTTATGGTATCAGTTAGGCAGATTTTCTACCCAGCTGAAGTCCCCTAAATAATTGCTTAATCCACCATTTCACTTTTCCTGTGTATACCAGCTGAGGTTTTCAATAATACAAAGAGTTTACTTACCATTTGGGGGTGGCGGGAGGGGAGAGTTTGGGGAGGGGGTGTGGAATCTTCAAAGGAAAATGTATATTATAGTGATTTTGTTTATGGAGACTTTTCAAAGCATGAAACAAAACATAAAGAAGTAAATATCGGTTTAAAAAAAAAAACAACACTTAGAAGCTCTAGGGGGTGGGGGGAGAAA
The DNA here is from genome assembly GCA_004023965.1 of Spilogale gracilis. Taxonomy (NCBI): domain Eukaryota; kingdom Metazoa; phylum Chordata; class Mammalia; order Carnivora; family Mephitidae; genus Spilogale; species Spilogale gracilis. The sequence goes on along the minus strand of PITA01022169.1, from coordinate 1,005 downwards.
AACTCCAAATAATGGAAACTTCATTAAAGATAGAAATTATAGGACTGAAATTCAAGTTAAATCAGTAACTTCTACTAATCAAACCAAGGCTGTCTGTGTGGGTCACATCCCAACCCATCTGCTTATTTCCCAGCCCAAGACAAGGTTTTATTCCCTATTTGTCTTTCTCTTTTTTCCAAACTGTCAACACTGCAAAGCCATACAGCTGTGGGGAAAGCAGCTGTGCGATATTCTGCTCCCACACTGTTAACCAAAGTGTCTGCTCGGTTGTTCTTTATTACTGGTGCTGGTAGACAGGATACCAAGGGCAGAGGGCTGATTTATGTCCACTAACTCTGCTTTACCAGGTATCTCTCTCTTTAGCACCTCTCTTTGCTAATCTTCCCTTCAGTCTTCTTCCAGCACCCCCCATTCTTCCTGATCTTTTCTTCATTATAGAAAGATCATGTTGGTGATAGCGTTTGCGTTCCTGATAATTTCCTTATTAAGTGGCCGTAAGCGTAACCTGCACTTAAAAGTCCCCCTTCCCTTTTTGGGTAGTTCTGTCCTACCACTGTGGCAGAATCATGCTTCGTTTAGCTATTTTCATACTTCACCATAAACAACTGCATGATGAATATCTATACATAAATCTCTGTGTTCATTTCTGACTCTTTTCATCCGGATGCCCAGAAGAGGCATTGCTGGATAAAAGGCTATGAGCTTTTTAAAGGTTTTTGATGCATAATGCCAAATTGCTTTCCTTTCTGGATCTATGCATGTAGGAGAGTCTAAAGCTGTTTTTAGTACAGCCCCCATGGGAAGGAAATGTGTTTTCTTTTTCTCCTCGGTGTAATGTGGGGGCTGTGTCAGACCTCAGAGCAGTATTTACCAACTGGATCTGGCATGAGTATCCTTCGGGGTGCTCATGACCAGTATGCATGTCTGGTGTCTTCACCTAGGGATTGTGAGGCAGCACCTGTGGGCTGGTCTCCAGACTCGGACTTGGCACGTCAGCAGGCTCCC
>PITA01022168.1:0-30775 GCA_004023965.1 Spilogale gracilis | reverse complement strand
AAAAAAAATGAGTTTTGGAAGTTTTCCTTCCATTTCTGTTTTATGGAACAGTTTCAGGAGAATAGTTATTAATTCTTCTTTAAATGTTTGGTAGAATTGCCTTAGGAAGACATCTGGCCCTGGGCTTTTGTTTGTTGAGATATTTTTGATGACTGCTTCAATCTCCTTACTGGTTATGGGTCTTTTCAGGTTTTCTATTTCTTCCTGGTTCAGTTTTGGTACTTCATACATCTCTAGGAATGCATCCATTTCTTCCAGATTGTCAAATTTGGTGGCATATACTTGCTCATAATATATTCTTATCATTGTTTGTATTTCTTTGGTGTTGGCTGTGATTGTTCCTCTTTCATTAATGATTTTATTAATTTGGGTTCTTTTTTTTTTTCGATAAGTCTGGGCAGGGGTTTATCAAGCTTATTAATTCTTTCAAAGTACCAGCTCCTAGTTTCATTGATCTGTTCTACTGTTCTTCTGGTTTCTGTTTCATTGATTTCTGCTCTGATCTTTATTATTTCTCTTCTCCTGCTGGGTTTAGGCATTCTTTGCTGTTCATTCTCCAGCTCCTTTAGGTGGAGAGTTAGGTTGTGTACTTGAGACAGTTCTTATTTCTTGAGGAAGGCTTGTATGCTGTATACTTTCCTCTCAGGACTGCCTTTGCTGTGTCCCAAAGATTTGGGTTGTGCTGTGTTTTCATTTTCATTTGTTTCCATGAATTTTTGAAATTATTCTTTAATTTCATGGTTGGCCCATTCATTCTTGAGTAGAATACTCTTTATCCTCCATGTGTTTGAGTTCTTTATATCTTTCCTCTTGTGGTTAAGTTTTAGTTTCAAAGCATTGTGTTCTGAAAATATGTAGGGAATGATCTCAATCTTTTGGTACCAGTTGAGACTTGATTTGTGACCCAGGATGTGATCTATTCTGGAGAGTGTTCCATGTGCACTAGAGAAGAATGTGTATTCTGTTGCCTTGGGATGAAATTCTCTGAATATATCTGTGATATCCATTTGGTCATTTAAAGTGTTTATTTCCTTGTTGCTCTTTTTTTTTTTTTAAAGATTTTATTTATTTGACAGAGAGAAACACAGCCGGAGAGGGAACACAAGCAAGGGGAGTGAGAGAGGGAGAAGCAGGCTTCCCGCCGAGCAGGGACCCCGATGTGGGACTCCATCCCAGGTCTCCGGGATCTAGACCTGAGCCAAAGGCAGTCGCTCAACCAACTGAGCCACCCAGGCGCCCCTCTTTTTTTCTTACATAATCTCTCTGTTTCAGTGAGGGAGATGTTAAAGTCCCCTGCTATTGTTGTATTATTGTTGCTGTGTTTCCTTGATTTAGTTATTAATTGATTTATACAGTTGGCTGCTCCCTTGTTAGGGGCATAGATATTACCCTTTGGGTATGATTTAGTGATATAGTGTCCATCCTCATCTCTTCTTATAGTCTTTGGCTTAAAATTTAATTTGTGTGATATAAGGATTGCCACCTCAGCTTTCTTTTGATGTCCATTAGCATGGTAAATGGTTTTCCACCCCTTGCTTTATTTTTTTAAATTTTTTAATTACATTATTTTATTTTTTCAGTGTTCCAAAATTCGTTGTTTATGCCGCACACCCAGTGCTCCATGCAATACGTTCCCTCAATACCCACCACTGGGTTTACCCATCTCCCCACTCCCCTCCTTTCTAAGAACCTCAGTTTGTTTCTGTGTCCAAAGTCCTGCATGTTTCATCTCTCTCCCTGATTTATCCTAATTTGCATTTCTTTTCCTTCTCCTATTGTCCTCCATATTACTCCTTATGCTCCACAAGTAAGTGAAACCATATGATATTTAACTTTCTCTGCTTGACTTATTTCACTCAGCATAATCTCCTCCAATCTGGTCCATGTTGCTACAAAAGTTGGACATTCATCCTTTCTGATGGAGGCATAATATTCCATTGCATATATGAACCATATCATCTTTATCCATTCATCTGTTGAAGGCACCTTGGTTCTTTCCACAGTTTGGTGATTGTGGCCTTTGCTGCAATGAACATTGGGGTACATATGATCCTTCTTTTCACTACATCTATATCTTTGGGGTAAAGACTTAGTAGTGCAATTGCAGAGTCATAGGGTAGCTCTGTTTTTAATTTTTTAAGGAATCTCCACACTGTTTTCCAAAGCGGCTGTACCAACTTACATTCCCACCAACAGTGTAAAAGGGTTCCCCTTTCTCCACAGCTTCTCGAACAACTGTTGTTTCCTGTCCTGTTAGTTTTAGCCATTCTGACTGGTGTAAGGTGGTATCTCAATGTGGTTTTGATTTGGATTTCTAGGGTAGCTAATGACGATGAACATTTTTTCATTGTCTGTTAGCCATTTGTATGCCTTCAATGGAGAAGTGCCTCTTCATATTTCCGGCCTATTTTTTGATATGATCACCCTTTTTTTTTGGTTGTTGAGTTTGAGGAATTCTTTATAGATCTTGGATATCAGCCCTTTGTCTGTAGTGTCATTTACAAAAATCCTCTCCCATTCTGTGGGCTGCCTCTTTGTTTTGTTGACTGTTTCCTTTGCTGTGCAGAAATTTTTTATTGATGAAGTCCCAAAAGTTCATTTTTACTTTTCTTTCCTTTGCCTTTGGAGATGTGTCTTGAAAGAAGTTGCTGTGGCTGATGTCAAAGAGGTTACTGCCTATGTTCTCTTCCAGGATTTTGATGGATTCCTACCTCACATTGAGGTCTTTCATCCATTTCAAGTTTATCTTTGTGTGTGGTGTAAGAGAATGGTCTAGTTTCATTCTTCTATATGTAGCTGTCCAATTTTCCCAGCACCATTCATTGAAGAGACTGTCTTTTTCCCACTGGATATATTTTCCTGCTTTGTTAAAGATTATTTGACCATAGAGTTGCACGTCCATATCTGGACTCTATACTCTGTTCCCCTGGTCTATGTGTCTGTTTTTGTGCCAGTACCATGTTGTCTTGGTGATCACAGCTTTGTAATAAAACTTGAAATCAGGCAACGTGATGTCCCCAGCTTTGTTTTTCTTTTTCAACATTTCTTTAGCAATTTGGGGCCTTTTCTGGTTTCATAGAAATTTTAAGATTGTTTGTTCCAGCACTTTGAAAAATGTTGGTGTAATTTGGATCAAGATGGCATTGAAAGTATCGATTGCTCTGGGCAGTATAAACATTTTAACAATGTTTATTCTTCCCATCCATGAGCATGGAGTGCTCTTCTATCTTTTTGTGTCTTCTTCAATCTCTTTCATGAGTGTTCTGTATCTCCTCAAGTACAGATCCTTTACTTCTTTGGTTAGGTTTATTCCTAGGTGTCTTATGATTTTTGGTGCTATAGTAAACAGAATTGATTCTCTAATTTCCCTTTCTATATTTTCATTGTTAGTATATAGAATGCAACCTATTTTCTGTGCCTTGATTTTGTATCCTGCCACATTACTGAATTGTTATATGAGTTCTAGTAGTTTTGGGGTAGAGTCTTTTGGGTTTTCCACATAGTGTATCATGTTATCAGTGAAGAGAGAGAGAGTTTGACTTCTTTTTTGCCAATTCGAATACCTTTTATTTCTTTTTGTTGTCTGATCGTTGTTGCTAGAATTTCTAACACTACGTTGAACAATAGTGGTGAGCATGGGTATCCTTGTCTTGTTCTTGATCTCAATGGGAAGGTTGTCAGTTTTTCCCTATCAAGAATGATATTCGCTGTGGGTTTTTCATAGATAGATTTTATGAGGTTGAGGAATACTCCCTCTATCCCTATATTTTGAAGAGTTTTAATCAGGAACAGATGCTGTGTTTTGTCAAATGCTTCACACAAGAAGGGAAATAATTAGATTAGAGCAGAGATCAATGAATTAGAAACTAGAGATAGAGTAGAACACATCAATGAAACTAGAAGTTGGTTCTTTGAAAGAATTGATAAGATAGATAAGCCATTGGCCAAACTAATCCAAAAGAAATGGGAGAGGACCCAAATTAATAAAATTATGAATAAATGGGGAGAGATCATGACTAATACCAAGGAAACAGAAATAATCACCAGAAATTACTATCAATAGTTAGTTATATGCCAATAAGTTAAACCATCCTAGAATATGTGGATGCATTCCTGGAAACCTATAAACTTCCAAGACTGAAACAGGAAGAAATTGACAACCTGAATAGACCAATATCTAGTAATGAGATTGAAGCAGTTATAAAAAACCTCCCAAAAAATAAGAGTCCAGGACCTGGCGGATTCCCTGGGGAATTCTACCAAACATTCAAAGAAGAAATACTACCTATTCTCCTGAAGCTGTTTCAAAAAATAAAAAAAGAAGGAAAACTTCCAGGCTCTTTCTATGAATCCAGCATTACTTTAATCCCCAAACCAGACAAAGACTCCATCAAAAAGGAGAGCTTCAGGCCAATATCCCTGATGAATATGGATGCCAAGATTTTTAACAAGATCCTAGCTAATAGGATCCAACAATACATTAAAAATATTATCCACCATGACCAGGTGAAATTTATCCCAGGGATGTAAGGGTGGTTCAACATTCTCAAACCACCCCCTCACTTTAAATCTGGAGGTGTCTTTGGGTCTAAAATGAGTTTCTTGGAGACAGCATATTGATGGGTTTTGTTTTTTTATCCATTATGATACCCTGTGTCTTTTGACTGGTGCATTTAGTCCATTTACTTTCAGGGTAACTATTGAAAGATATGAATTTAGTGTCATTGTATTGCCTGTAAAGTGACTGTTACTGTATATTTTCTCTGTTCCTTTCTGTTACTTTTAGGCTCTCTCTCTGCTTAGAGGACCCCTTTCAATATTTCCTTTAGGGCTGGCTTGGTGTTTGCAAATTCTTTTAGTTTTTGTTTGTCCTGGAAGATTTTATATCTCCTTCTATGTTTTATGATAACCTAGCTGGATATAGTATTCTTGGCTGCATATTTTTCTCATTTAATGCTCTGAATATATCATGCCTGTCCTTTCCTGCCTGCCAGGTCTCTGTGATTAGGTCTGCTGCCAATCTAATATTTCTTCCATTGTATGTTAAAGATCTCTTCTCCTGAGCTGCTTTTAGAATTTTCTCTTTGTCACTGATCCTTGTAAGTTTTACTATTAGGTGATGGGGTGTGGACCCATTTTTATTGATTTTGAGGGGGGTTCTCTGTGCCTCCGGGATTTTGATGTTTATTCCCTTTGCCAAATTAGGGGAATTCTCTGCTATAATTTTCTCCAACATATCTTCTGCCCCTCTTTCTCTTTCTTCTTTTTCTGGGATGCCAATCATTCCAATATTGTTTCATCTTATGGTATCACTTATCTCTCGGATTCTCCCCTTATGATCTGGTCTCTCTTTTTCTCAGTTTCTTTATTTCTCATCATTTGGTCTAATGCTGTCTTCTACCTCATTTATCCTAGCAGTAAGAGCATCCATTTTTTATTGCACCTCATTAATAGCTTTTTTGATTTCAACTTGGTTAGATTTTAGTTCTTTTATTTCTCTAGAAAGGGATTTTATTCCTCCTGAAAGGGATTCTCTAATGTCTTCCATGCTTTTCTTGAGCCCAGCTGGAAATCTAGTTCTGCCATATTACTAATGTCCCTATTGATTAAGTCCTTAGCAGTTGGTACTGCCTCTTGTTCTTTTTTTTGAGGTGAGTTTTTCTACCTTGTCATTATACAGATAAGAATGGGTGAAGGAGAGAACAAGATACTAAAAGGGTAGTGACATCTCCAGAAAAATATACAGTAACCAAATCATAAGAGACCCAAAACTGGGGGGATAAGAAAGAAAAAAAAACAGGTATCTCTATCTCTATCTATCTACCTTTCTCTCTATATATGATTAGACTGGTGAATAAAACAGAGCCACACAGTTGAATTTCGGTGTATTTTGGTCTGTTAGAAGAAACTGTCTCTCAAAATTTTAAAGAAAGAAATACTTATATATGAACAAAAATAAGGGTATACATGATGGAGGGATGTAATATGACTGTAAAGATGAAAAATTTAAAAGATTATAAAAGAGGAATTGATAAGAAATTGGTTGAAAAAGGGAAAAAAAAGGGAAAAAAGAGGACAGAATGTGATGAGGCTGGAGACAAAGCCATGTGCTAGATTTAGGGTATATTTTTATTAGAAAATACTGTATCCCAAAGTTTTAAAGAAAGAGAAACCTATATGTATACAAAAAATAAGCTTAAATATAATGAAGCGATAGAATATGGCTAAAACAATGAAAATTAAAAAAAGATTTTTAAAAAAAGTTTTATTTATTTGACAGATAGATCACAAGTAGGCAGAGAGAGCAGAGGAAACAGGCTCCCTGCTGAGCAGAGAGCCCGACTTGGGCCTTGATCCCAAGACTCTGAGATCACAACCTGAACCGAAGGCAGAGGCTTTAACCCACTGAGCCACCCAGGTGCCCTAAAAAAGATTTTTAAAAAGGTATTGATAAGATAAAATAGTTGAAAAAACATTAAAATAGGAAAGAGAAAAAATAGAATATGAAAAAATAAAATTAAAAACTTTAACTTTGAATTCAGAGTAAGGAATCATGGGGAAAAAAAAGCCATGAATTCTACGTGGTGCTTTCCCCTAGGTCTGAAGTTCCACAGTTCTCATTGATAGGTGAACTTGCTCTTGGCTGGCTGTTCTCACTGATCTTCCAGGGGAGGGGTTGTTGCAGTGATTCTCAGATGTCTTTGTCTGAGGCAGAACTGCCCCGCCCTCGCCAGGGAACGGGCTAAGCAATCTGCTCAGGTTCGCTCTCGGGAGCTTTTGTTCCCTGAACGCTTTCCGTACATCTTTGGAGGCCGGGAATGAAGATGGCAGCCTCCCAGTCTCCAGCCTGGAGGAGCCAATGGCTTGGTGTCCCACTCCCCAGAGAGCCCCCAGAGGAAAGCAGTCAATCACTTCCACCTCCCTGGTCTCCGGCCCCACTCGCACTGGCACTCCGTGCTCACCCCGCCTGTGACCGAGTATTTCTTTTTTTTTTTAATATTTTATTTATTTATTTGATAGAGAGAAACACAGTGAGAGAGGGAACACAGGCAGGGAGAGTGAGAGAGGGAGAAGCAGGCTTCCTGCTGCGCAGGGAGCCCGATGCGGGCCTCGATCCAGGATCATGACCTGAGCCGAAGGCAGTCACTTAACCAACTGAGCCACCCAGGTGCCCCGTGACTGAGTATTTCTATCTCTGGCACGCAGTCCCATTTGGAGTCTCCAAACCCAGCGGATTCCTGCAGCGTGTTCCTGCGCAGTCCCTCCCGGTGGCAAAAGAAGGTTTCCACAGATCTGCCACCTGTGGGGTCCCTGCTCGAGGAGCAGAAGTCCAGCTGCGCCTCTGATCGCTGTTGAAGGTAAGCCTAAGCTTAGACCCCCTCCTCGGCTCTGACCCTGCTGCCTTCCCCACTCTGATACCTGGGAGCTCTGCCGTGCTCAGGCACCCCAGGTCCTTCTGTGACCCTGTGGGTCCTGAGACCACACTGTCCCCGTGAGGGTTCCACCCCCGTTTAGCCTCTGGGGTGACCTCCCTCAGTAGACCAGACTTCTAAAACTTCCGATTTTGTGCTCCAGGGCACTTCTGCTGCCCAGGAGCCCCCTCCCCCCCGCCCCCCCTTCCTAAATGTCACCTCCGATTCACTTCTCCATGCGTCCTACCTTCCAGAAAGTGATCACTTTTCTGTTCCTAGAATTGCTGTTCTTCTTCTCTCTGATCTCCTGTTGAATCGTAGGTGTTCCTGCTGTTTTGATAACTGTCTATCTGAACTCCTGGGACCTGATGATACCTAGGTCTCCTACTCCACCACCATCTTGCTCCCCCCCCACCTGTTTAATTCTTATTTCTATTTTGTTTTCTTCTGAAATCACTCTAGTAACTCCACTCTTTTTTTTTTTTTTAACCTAATGTACAAATTAGAGTTCTTGTTGCTTGCAACCAAAGAACAGTAATTTATACACAAAGCAATGAGAGAGCCCAGGTGGATTAGTTGCTGGGCCCCTTCTCTCTGCAGGCCTCCTTACTTTGTCTCTTCTTGTATCAGTTTTTGTAATCTGTATTTTTCAATGAATGTGACATTTATCTAATTTGTCAAATTTATTGGCATATATTTGCAGTTACTCTTCTCTTATTATGTGTTTAATATTTGTAGAATCTATGGTAATGTTCCTTCTTCATTCCTGATATTCACAGTTTGTGTTTTCTTGGCCAGTCTAGAGTCTTGTCAATTTCATTCATCTCAAAGAAACAGCTTTTGGTTTCATTATTTTTCTCTATTGTTTGCCATTTTCTGTTTTTTTATTTTTTTTTTTAAACCCTGATGGAAGAAGACTTTTTTTTTAAAGATTGTATTTATTTGACAGAAAGAAACACAGCGAGAGAGGGAACACAAGCAGGGGGAGTGAGAGGGAGAAGCAGGCTTCCCGCCAAGCAGGGAGACCGATGTGGGACTCGATCCCCGGTCTCTGGGATCATGACCTGAGCCGAAGGCAGTCGCTTAACCAATTGAGCCACCCAGGTGCCCCCATTTTCTTTTTTTTTTTTTTTAAAGAGAAAATAGTAGTCATACTTTTTTCTTTGTCTTACTATTGACTCAAAAACATACAATTAAAAAGTATTATGGATCTCTATTTGAAAGATAAAGAAAGCAGAGAGATAGTTTCTGAAAACTATATCTTAATTTTCAAAATAAGAAGTCAATAACAAATGTAGATTAATAAATAAATTGCAGAATAAGCATATCATTTTGAAATGTGAGAGTAAATACTGGCAGAAAGAGCTAAAGGGATTGAAAATGGTGGTATTTAGGAAGTGAAAGTGGGGAGTTATGTAGGAGAGTATTATTTCTCACAAAAGGGCTTTTTTTGGATTGAGTTTGACTTCTAAAATATATGCATGCTTTATATTGGTAAAATAAAAAATTAATTTAACACTTTATTATCAGAATAGGAAAAAAATGGCTGAGAAACAATAAGGTTGAGAAGACCACTGTTTATTTGTTTGTTTGTTTGTTTGTTTTAGCACTGCTATTGATGCTAACATCCTGGGTAAAGACAGAAAGAGAGTGAATAAGTTGAGGGAAGCAGCTGAGAGTCTCAGGAGGCGGTGCAGAACCTGTCCCCAGGTATATGCCTCTGACTTAGAATATTGCTAAAAGATGCTTTTGATTTCCATTGAAGTTCAAAAACAATTCTTCATTTGTTTTTATTCTGATAGAATTATAAAGGTGAAATTAGAAAGCCTGCTGGGATCAAGCTTCTTTTTGCCACCTAAATATATCCAAACATAATATTATTAGATAACTCTTTACGGTTTACAAAGAAATTTCATATTCTCATGTTAGCCTTGCAATGTTGTAATAGATAGTATCTTCACTTTGTAGCTGAGTTTAGGTTAAAAGAGTTGCTCAAGGTCACACTGGTGATGAGTGCCAGAGGGTGGACTCTAAACTTATTACTTCCACTAATAATTCCGGAATACACACAGTCACATCACAAAATAATTTTGAGTATGCTGATTTATTTATCTGAGTATTTCCATAACTGTAACCTGATTACCTGAATGGTAGATATCAGGATGGAACATAGTGATTTTGGTTTGAAAATTTGGATATAGACTATATTACAATTACTTGCTGCATGACCATGGGAGTGTTATTTAATTTATCTGAGCCTCTTTTTCTCTATCTGAAACAGGATATTACTGCTTTCCTCATAGGGCTGTTCTTTAGAGTTAACATATGTAAGTTGTTTATCTCAGTACCTGGAAGTTAGTATGGACTCAATAATTGCTTAATCACATGATCATTTTTGTTAACTATAGAAATAACTGTGAGATTATTTAATGATTCACGCTCTCTATTTTTTGTATATGAGAACAGCAATATTGGCTCTCTATCAAAAATGATGATGTTAAGTTTTCCTAGTGGTGCTCAGTTTCAAAAAAAATAAAGCATGCATAATGCATATGTGAACATCGAAGTTAAGCTGAAATTACTTAAAAATTAATTTACTTTAGAGATCTCTTTTCAGTGACATGAATCACTAAGAATCAGGCTACAACTGTATGATCTATGTATGTTTGTAAAATTGTATAAATGCAGAGAAAAAATGTGGAGAGATGTCTATCAAATAGTTAATGGTGGTCATCACTAAGGGTTGGGATCATGGCGTGAGACATTGACTCATTTCTTGATATTTGTAGTGCTTTTTAAAAAATAATGAAAAGATTTTTATAACCTTTATAACATAAAGAAGAATATGATTTTAACATAATTAAATGAAAAATAAGTCTTTCTTTACCAAGAGTTTGACATGACTTGCTCCATGCTGGTTTCTAGTGACCATTTCTTCCTAAATGCTCTGAAATCTCCCCCAAGGTTGACAGTAGCTGACAGATCTTTAGTTCTAGAATTTCTGTAGCATCAATGACAAATTTGCATCTGGTTTCCATACAAGGTGTGTTCCTTGGTTGTTTCTGGACCTGGTAGTCAAAGTATTTTAGGGATTACAGAAAATTTGCTCAATTTAAATGACAAACTTTGTTGCTGGTCTTTCCACCCATGAGTATGTCCTGCTGAGGACATTACTGCTGTCAAAACCATTTTAATCAAATATATTTATAGAGTTTAACAAGAAAGTTTGGCTTTATCTCGTGCCCCAAGATGGCATTCGAGCTTCACTTTTCAATTATTCCTAGAGTTATTTCTAAAACCAATGCCACACTCCATTGTAACCTTTCTCTCCCTTTTAGGGCCAATCCAGGGCTAGCCACAGCTCCCTTCCTGAATTCCACGTCTCCACGTTTTCCCTTTGCCCCTTTCTTTCTGGAGTTCCTGCTTCTTCCTGGAGCTGGGAAGGGGGTGGGGAGGGACTGGCTTTGGCTCGCGCAGCTGCCTGAGCAGCCTGGCTTCCTGCATCCCCAGCCAGCCTCCCTTCTTCTAAGGGCTCTTCTAGTTTGGTGCCCAGCAGCTGCCAAGAGAGTCCCAGAATTTCAAATGCTTTCAGATCTCACCTTAGTATGGTCTTAAAAATGTCATCATTCTCCCAACGTTGACGGCATCTGTGCGGAGCAGGATGACTAGGGAATATTAGTTCTATCTGGATGCTTCCCGTTTTAGTGACTTGACCTTGTGAATGCAAATAAAAGCAATCCAGGTACCAATTCCTTTCAAGGCGGGGTGCGTTAACATTAGCAGAACTTGCCCATTGTGCTGGCTGTTGGCTTTTATTTCAGGAATGACCAGGCTGGCTACTGCTCTGGTGGCAAAGTGTGGAACCACCTGGGAGATCCTTTGTCATCTCCAGGGTGAGTTTATCAATACTTATTGTCTACACTCAAGTTCTGACATCTAGTCCTATTTCCTTCCCAACCTTTACACTCATTTGAATGAGAAACTTTAAAGAAATGACTTCTGGGATGATGCCCCTTTTGAAAGAGTTGAGAACATTTCCAAAAATGATGTCATAGGTTATGTTATGAGCAAAGGAGAAAGTTGATGAGATTATCTAATGATTCAGATTCTGAGGGATTAGCTAGGATTTAGTAGATAAGTGACAAACCCTCTTCCCAAAGATCAACATCAGAGCAGCACTTGGGTGTGTGTCTGGCATCTGGACTCTTTCCAATCTGCTTTTTTGGGAAGTGTGACACAGGGACAATTGTGATAAGATAGGATATGGGTCAGGCTTTAATTTGCAGAACAAAACCATAGCTTGGACACCTCCCTGTGAATACATGGGGCATATGCTTGCTCTCTGAACCAGCAGCCTGTGTTGGTACCTTCTGGCAGACGTGTAAAACCTGCTCGTCACAGAGCCTGAAGTTGGACATTCAGTCCTGCCACATACCATTGACATTTGATGTGTTCATTCCTCGGTCTTTCTGTCTATAAAATGGGTACAATCATAGTCTCTACACACAAGTGATAGTGACATGAAGCATGCTGAGCACTGGAAACCTTGCTCTGTGCTGGTGAGTGGTACTAAAAGGGAGGTGTAGTAGATGTAGGGGTGGTTCTTGTTGTTTTTCTTGTTACTTATCTTAAATAGTCAGCTTCAGCCAAAGTCCAGTAACAGCACTGACCTTTGAGAAAAATGAAAATAACAGTTGCTACCATTTATCAGGCACTTACTGTGTGCATGGTCTTTACTCCTCGCTACAAGCCTTGGAGAAGTCCAAGGTGTATATATATATATATATATATATATATATATATATATATATATTTTAAACATTTTTAATTTAAATTAAATTAATTAACATATAATGTATCATTGGTTTCAGAGATACAGGTCAGTGATTCATCAGTCTTATATAATACCCAGGACTCATTACATCAGTGCCCTCCTTAATGTCCATCACCCAATTACCCCATCCCTTCACTCCCTCCCCTCCAACAATCCTCAGTTTGTTTCCTATGATTACAAGTATCTTATGATTTATTTCCCTCTCTGGTTTATTCGTCTTGTTTTAGTTTTGCCCAAAGTATATTCTGTATCTCCCTCTTTTGCAGTCCTGGTGCTCGGTCAGATGAGAGGAGCGCGAGCCTGCCTCCAGAGTAGAAAGTTCTTTCACAGGCTCTGATGTAGCCTTATGTCCTCAACCTTTATTGAAGGTCAACGTGTGGACTAGCCACACGATAAACACTGTAGCTGAATATGGTGCGTTTCATTGTCCAGTGACCTTTAAGAAACTGTATGTCTAAATTTGTCTCAGAGCCAAGAAAAAGTTTGTCCCTCTTGATGTTTAAATTCTTAGGAGACAGATAATTTGGGCTTAGCACCTAGAGACTCTGACTTAGTAAGTTTGGGTCTGGTTGGATAACTGATTTTTAAATGTTCCCTCCCTCTGTGCATCTGAGGCACAGCCAGGGTTAGGAACCTTCGATGGAGCTCATCAGCTTTCCTTGGTTGGTGTGTTTCCCTGATACGTATGTTGGTATGTTTTCCTGACTGGTGTGATGGAGCTAGGATCTACACTTCCTGAAATAGAAAGTCTGTGTCCCCAGAACCCATATGTTCAGTGCTAAGCCCAATGCGATAGTATTTGGAGGTTGGGCCTTTGGGAGGTGATTGGGTGATGAGGATCTTGGTAAATGGGATTAGTGTTCTCATAAAAAAGATTCCAGAGAGTGCCCTCACCCCTCCCACCATGGGTCCATGTAGCGAGAAGATGGCCTTTTATGAAGCAGGAAGTGAATCTGATACTGGTTTAATCAACACTAAATCTGTAGGCACCATGATCTTGGACTTACCAACTGTAAGGACCTGTTTTAAAATCCAAGCCGCTATCCTGTTTACTCAGAAAAACAGCTCCAGGTATTATGGATAAAAGGCCCCTGGAAAACAAAGGTGAGCCAGGTTGGGGGAGATGCCCAATCAGTTAACCCCCTTATCTCCTATCCAGGGAGGTACTTAGATGCAAACCAATGGGAGACCATGGAGGTGCAAATTAACTCAGCTTGGGGTGCAGTTTTCCCCCTATACAAAGGAAATGTAAATTAACTCATGACCCTAGTCATTTTGTGATTTGGGGAGGGGGTGCCCTATGAAAGCTAGCCCGAGAAGTTAGGTGTGGCCCTTCTCTCCCCAGAGAGAGGTGACCCTGGCTAGCCAGCAAAATTCTGATGCTTGGCACAAAATAAAGCTTTGCTTAACCTTCGCTTTTGTATCAGCCTCGTTCCTTTGACCATGGACCCTATTACCAACCTTCAAAGCTTTGCTAAATAAACTTCTGTTGTTTATAAGCCACTTGGTCTATTATAGTATTTTATTATAGCAACTTGACTGGACTAAGATATTTCCTTGTACCTAGGTTTTCTGTTAGAATTTTTACTCCCTTTTCATGCCTCATTTCTTGTTCTTTAATTTAGTATTTTTATAGTTCACATGTCATGTCATTTATTGTAAATGACTCAAATCTGTTTTTGACATGAAAAAATTAATGGAAAGAGTATAATTGTCCACCTAAAGTTTTCAACAGGTTTTCCTTAAAACTCTCTATTTTTTCTTTCTATCACTCTTTCCCTTACCTTCATCATTTTTAATTAATTGTTTGACAAAGTAAACAATTACGTTTATTTACTTTAAAAAAGCACTGATGTATTCTAAAGGGAGACTGGCTCACCCTCAAATGTCTTGAGACACCATAATTGTGAGGAGGGACTGTTGTAGGTGAAGGAGTTCAACCCAAGATAATGAGATTGGAGAGGGCCATAATGAGTTCAAAGGAAAGCACTGGAATAAAGTAGACCCAGAGGTTGTTAATGTAGGGTGGAGTTTGTCTCATCTCAGGGACCTCCCACCCCACTCCACCAGTGTCAATTTAGATGCACTCTTTGCTGACAGAATGTCAACATGCAGCAATTGTTTCATGTTTGTTAACGATATGGTAGGACATGTGTGAAGATGAACTTGGCCTAGGTCCTTGAACACAGCATTTACAATCAGCTTTCCTGGCTTTACAGTGGACTTCCTCAAATAAAAAGAGGCGATTCCAAAGGTCATTGCAAGATTACAAAACAACAGGGCCAGACTTACGTGTTGTTATATGTGGGAGGATGACTGTTTGGGGCTTGGATGAAATGACATTGGCTTCAGTCTGGAGCTGGGTCTAGATTAGGATAGTAATACATGTATGACCCACTGTAGGCATTTGTTTATTCCTGTCTTCCCCATAGGAAAAATAATGTTTTTTGATCATTTAGTGTGAAAAGTACTTCAATACCACCAGACTGTGTTCAAATAATCGAACTAATGGAACGGTTTTCAAATTAAATTTTGAATAATTGCTGCTGGAGCGCTTTATTATTTCCTCTGCTAGTGATCACCACGAGGGACTTACAACTAAGTTTAACCAGTCTTTTTCATTCCAGATGTGACCATAACCCAGCCGAGTAATTCAGGTACCCCCTTCCTGTTTTTAAGGAATCACTTGTTCTGTTTATACTTTTTAAGTACCTGGTTGGTGTACATTTTCATGCTAGATACTGTCACTGTCCTTTAGAAATTCACCATTGAATTGGGACAATACATTATGAATACAATAAAAAAGTGAAAATGATTAGCAATACAAGCAATATAAAGAGGATAGAAACACATATTGTAGGAATTCAGAGGCAGGTATAATCACATGGGCTGTCGAGATCTTCCCCAGAATAGGGGGAAAGCTTCCCCGGAATGGTGTGACGTAGTGTACAACAGAGCCGTAGCTCTGAATACTTCTGTATAGAAACTCAGTCACAGTCCATGCACCTGTGAACATTCCTTTCCCCTTTTCCCCAGCATATCTTTGCCAATGCCATTCCTCTTTTTTAGAATGTCAAACCTCTTTCTCTGCTTAGCATAATTTTCCCCAAGTTTCCAAACACAGGGAACAAGGGTCTATGTGGCTTAGAAATGTGAACTTTCAGTTAATGGAAATCATTCCCTACTTTTGAGTAAGGTTATAAGATGGTAAGTGTGAACCCAGGCTGAATTTATGAGAAAGGAATAATTTTCAAACATTCAATATAACAGGCTTATGCTTTCTATTTATTATTTTTCCCTAGGATGTCTGAGAAGGGCCTAAAAATATTTATGTATTTATTGCCCCCCTCTGCGAGAATGGGATTAAAGACAAGGCAACCTTAGCCAGTGGCAGGAAAGCAAAATATCTCTAGACTCTAAATCCCAGAGACAATGCCTAGAGATATTTTTGCTTTTTACAACTTGGGGTGGGGGGATGGTTCTCCTAGCATCTAGGGGATCAAGGAAGCTGCGAAATTTCCTGCATGCACAGGACATTGTCTCCACAACAAAGAATGATTTGCACTAAAATGTTAATGGTGCTGATGTTGAGAAACCCTGTACTGGAGAAACTAAGAAGTTACTGATAGATACCCAGTTAGGAGAAGGTTGCTTGGAAAGATTTACTTCTGAGGAAAGGAAAACAAAATAGCAACTTACCACAGCTTCCAACATTTGGACCAGAAAAGAAATCAAGTAAGAGTTGGGCTCATTCATTAGAATGCCCCATTGACAACCTTTTAACTCCTTGCAGCTGCTCATTCCATACAAATCTGACATCTCTGACTTTGACCATACATGTAGCAATGCCAAGCAAATGACTGCAGGGAAACCATACCACTGAATCATTGCCAAGTGGTATCGTCATCTTTTAATTTGTTTAGTTTCTCCTTGGGTGTGTCAAGAGCTCCCCGCTTCCTAGGTGTAACCAGGTTAGATAATTCTTCCCCATTCCCATTTCTCGCTGAAGGAAATGCAGTGTGTATGGTCAAGGTTGGGGAGGGACAGAGGTCTGTGATAAAATAATCCTGAGGGGATCCCAGAAAATTCTGTCTGGATTTTCCTTTCATATGGTTGTGGTCTTGGCTGAACAGAGGCTGTTGATCAACCTCAACTATTGTTCTGCATACTTAGAATACATTTATTTTGGGAGACTAAGGCTTAGAGGTTATTTCAGCTTTATTTGGATGATTAATATGTACAACTTATGGTCATGTTTTAAAATAGAAATGATTTGCACACTTATGTGTCAGGTGAGCATAATTTTTAACCCAGAGAAATTAATTAATTAATCCATCACGTACTGATTGCATGTCAAGTATGTACAGACATGGTACTAAGCTCAATGTAATGAAGATTTATAGTCTGGTCTGGGAGGCAACCAAGAAAAAGATAATCACAATCCAATGTGCTGAGTACAATAGTGGGGAGAATTAGGTAGCCCTGTGGGAGCATAGGGTGAAGTCACTTAGCTAAGACCTGAGAATCGAGACTTGAAGTTTGGTAGGAATTAGTGATACAAAGTGTATGGTGGAGTGGAGGCAAGGAGTGGGCAATGATATTTCACTAAGAGTGCTTAGTGTGTGCAAAAGATCACAAGCTAGAAAAATCATGGAGAAAAATAATTGGTAGACTTTAAGGTGTTCAGCAGAGCTGTTTTAAGGTACAAATTTAGATTCAGGAGCATATGGAGGTGAAAAGTTTTTTCATGAGTCTGATCAATTAAGGGTGGTACGTGGAATGAGGAGAGAACTAGACCTAAGAAATGCAATCAAGATATGGGCAAAAGGATAAGAACCAAGACTTTTGAAATGTGACAAGAGAAAGTAAAAAGACAAGCCCCAATGGGTAGGAAATATTTGCAATACCATTATGTAAAGGACTTTGACAAATCAATAAGGAAAAAGTGAACAACCCAATTGAAAAATGGGCAAAAAGAAATGAAAAAAAATGTTGCATTAAGAATGAAGAGATCAGGATGCTTGGGTAGCTCAGCTGATTAAGCATCTGACTTGGTTTTGGCTCTGGTCATGATTTCAGTGTTGTGGGACGAAGTCCTGCTTTGGGCTCTGTGCTCAGCAGGGAGTCTGCTGGTCCCTGTCCTTCCTTCTCTACCCTCCCCTCTTAAATAAATAAAGTAAAATAAACAAAATAATAATAAAAAAAGAAATGAAGAGATTCTCAACTTTGCTGATAATCTGGAAAATGTTAATTTGAGCTAAAAAGATACTATTCCTCACCCGTGAGATTAGTAAATTTAGAAAGACTGGCAATATCAAATCACATTGCCAGAATGTGGAGCAATGAGAACTTTGGTGGGGGAGCTATTGGGGGAGCAAATGAGTACAATCACTGTGGAAAAAAATTGGCAATTAGCTTAGGAAATATGAAAATGCATCTATTTTACATGTTTAAAGGTGCTAGGAGGTATATGGCAGTATTGCTTATGATAACAAAATACTAGAAATAAGAAAAATATCTGCTAATGGTAGAATAGGAAAATATGTTTTTGTCTAGTCACACAATAGGATACTATAGAGCTATGAAAATTAACAAACTACAACTCTATATATGCCATGGATTGAATTGTGTCCTTGTAAAATTCCTTGACCTTGAACTTCTGTTGTTTAAGCCATCCAGTCTGTGGTCCTTCGTTATGGCAGCCCTTGCAAACAATGTGCCAATATAAATGGATCTAAAAAATATGAGGTTGAATCAAATCGAATCAAATTGCGAGTCACAGAAGGACACTCACAGTGTGGTCCCATTTAGGTAGAGATTTAAAAAGGACATATATAGTTTAGGGATCCACACACATATGATTCTTATATTCTGAAACACTCCTTTCAAAAGATGGAGCTTAATTCCCCTTCCTTTGAATATGGATTGAAGTTAACGACTCACTTCTAATGAATAGAATAAGGCATAAGTGATAGTGTGTGACTTTTGATAGTAAGTCATAAAAGACAGTGAGTTTCCCTCCTTGCCCTCTCTTGGATCACTTGCTCTAGGAAAAGCCAGGTGTCATGTTCTAATGACACTCAGATAATCCAATAAAGAGGACCTGATGTCTCTTGCCAACAAGAACGAGGTGGTTCAGGTCTGTCTTTTTTTTTTTTTTTTTTAAGATATTTTATTTATTTATTTGGCAGAGAAACAGCACAAGCAGGGGGAGTGGCTGGCGGAGGGAGAGAGAGAAGCAGGCACCCAGACAGGCAGGGAACCCAATGTGGGGCTCAATCCAAGGACCCTGGTATCATGACCTGAGCTCAAGGCAGACGTCCAATTGACTGAGCCACCCAGCACCCCAGGTTCAGGTCTGTCTTGACCCAGCTTTGTGTCCTAGAACCTGCTCAACCAAATGACTGAATGAATGAGTGCTGGTGATAATATGTGATACTCTGTTAGTTTCTATTCCTTCTGTAGCACACTATGTCAGTGCTCTCTGCCCGTGTTGTGAACTAGATGTTTGTGTCCACCCCCCCATGACCCCCTACTACCCTGCCCCAGATTCCTATGTGGAAACTACCTTCCAGTGTGATGGCATTTGAAGGTGGAGCCTTTGGGAGGTGATTAGAAATATGTGAGGTCATGAGGGCGGAGCTCTCAGAATGGGATTAGCGCCCTTACAGGTCACTTAGAGAGATGGCGTTTCATCTCTACTCTGCCATGTGAATTTAAAAGTAGAAGATGATAATCTACCACCTGGAAAAGAATTTTCACCAAAAATTCTCCATGCTGGCACCTCTGATCTTAGACTTTTGGCCTCTAGAACTTTAAGAAATAAATTTGTTATTTATAAACCACCCAATTTATGGTACTTGCTATATAGTAGCTGAAAAGGGCTAAGACAGTCCATATCATGGGGGATCCCTTTCCAGTTTTATATACATTTGTTTCCACGTTGCTTTCAGTTCCAAGGACCAGCGCCTGTGTCCCTGACACACACATTATTACGGGGCTGCCCCTACACTGCTTTTCTGCACTCAGAGAGAAAGAAGTATTTGGATATTTATGTTCTCCCAAGGGCAGCCTGTGGCCAATGACAAATGAATGCATGGGTATAAAGAGTCCAGCTCCTTTGCCTCTGACTGGGACAACTCCAAGATATGGCCTATATTCTCTATGGAGTTCCACATGTGGGTTTGAGTCAAAGGTTCCTCCATGGCAGGTGGTATTTTCAAAGATGACCACAGTAGTTCATCCCATCCCATATGCTCTCCTGTGATCAAGGTTTGAAGCCTAATTCTCCTTCTTTTGCACCTGAGCTCATCCAAGTGACTGCTTATAACCAACAGAATGCAGTTGAATTAATAGATTTTGTCACTGACTTCTGAACGAGCTCAGAAAAAAGCCTCATACCTTCTGCCTTGGTCTCTTGGAACACTTATTCTCCAAGATGTTGCCTCCTGGAATTTCTTGCTCTTTAAACCCAGCACATAGATAGGCTCAGTGGTTGACAGGTCCAGGTTGGAGTCATTCCAGCCCGAGAGCCATACACATGAGTGAAGAAGCTTTCAGACGGTTCCAGCCTACACTTTTTGAGTCATCTAAACTTTGAGTGATCCCAGCTGAGGGAAATGAAGCAAGCTATGCCTTTTGCCCTGTCCAAATTCCTGACTCACATAATCTACGGGCATTACAAAAATGGCAGTTGATTTACACCACCAAGTTGGGGTGATTTGTTATGCAGAAATAGACAGCTGAAAGCCTAAATCTCGCATTCTTGCTTGGCTTGCTTCATTTCCCTGCCTCCTTTTTCTGTCTTCCTACCAATATCTCTTGGGAAAAATCCCAATAAATCACTTTCATACTAATTTGTATCTCAGGGTTTGCTTCAGGGGAACCTTACCTAAGACACCCCCTACCGTCATCTAGCCTAGAAGCTGGGGCTGGGAAAAGAAGCTGTCAGAAACCTGAAGGAAGAGCATAGACACACCTGTTGCTGCCCGTCATTACTGAGGAAATCTTACCTAGAAAACAAACACCGAATTGTGTCCTTAGCTGTTGGATCCTGGACGTGAGTCAATAGTCTGGAGTCTGTGATGAGGTTGTGAGCATATCTGCTTATGGATTCAAGGGGAAGAAAGGAGCTAGGACTGGGAAGTTTGGAGGACAGACCTGGGGGCTGGTGAAAGTCAAGCTGGGCATCTGGATGAGAAAGGTCTCTCTAGACTGAATGTATGGGAGATATGTCTATCAGCACAGGGCCAATGTCCAGGTCAGGAATATGCTGGGAAATGTGAGGCAGGTCTTACATTAGGATCAGGTGATGGCAGAAAGAGGTTAAAAAATCTGAAGAACAGAAAAGAACCAAGGACAAGCACTGGGAACATCCCAAGGCAGACAGCCAGAAATGTGATGTAACTGGTTGGAGTAAACAAAACAGCAGCCACACACATGGGATGCTCTGTGACCTTCAGAGGTCTTATTGGATGAGGTCACATTTTCTCTTCTTGGCTGAAGTCTTTTAGGTGATTCCTCTGGAAGCAGTCCCTATCACAGCCAGGCTGGTCTACACAGAGCAGATGCTTGGGGTCACCAGCCTGGAGGAGCGTGTGTGTACCTGGGCTGGCAGTCACTTCACTATCTGATCTGTGAGCACAGATGCAGCCTGGGGCATTGGAGCATGGAGGTAAATATAATCAGGAAGACTTGGCACGTTGGCAGCAGTTGGCAGGCAGGGTGCTGTGACTTTCCCTTCAAAATGCCAGAGAAATTGGTTAAAGGGAAAAGCTTACTTAACTTTTCCAGGAAAGATGAACAAACAGAGAAGGAGGAAGAAGAGAAGTCAAGGCAATGCAATAGAGCCAAATCTCTTGAGGTTCTTTCAGGCTCCTGTTTTCATCTAGGAGGAATACTGGTTTGCCAAGACTGTTCTTGAGCCTCCAGGGCTCCTTGCCTTGATGAACTTTGGCCTCAGAAGGTTAGTCCTTGGGACCCTATGAGAGGTGGAGTTGTGCCAGAGAATTCTACTGGGGCAGAGACTCTCCAGGGCAAAAGGGAAACTGAGGAAAAATGATTTAGTAATCTACCTAAAAAAACCAGCAAGTTTTGAAGGGTAACACAGGCATATGACAAAAAACTGAAACCCTTTACAAAATAATATAGAATGAAACATAAATCTCAACCCTACCCAAATCCAAGACCCCTCATTGCCACCCTAGAGGCAACGACTGTTCTCAGCTTCTTATGCCTCTTCCAGAGATGTTCTGTGCATTTAGAAGCTTATATGGATATACAACCATGTCCTTGCTTGCATGTTTTCCCCACATTTGACATCATATGGTAGCCAGTGGTGTGTTGGTCCTGGCTCTGTGGGCACAGAAGAGCCAACTACTAAATTTCCAGAAATTTTATGAGCTGGTTGTTAAACATGGCCATTCTTAAAAATTATATGACTTTATAATTAAATTACATTAGAAACAAATATTCAAAAGTCATGGCATCTTATTTTACTATATTTTACAGTTTCTCTGTTCTCGAGGTTATTTATAACTACTGTATCTGTAGTGTAGAAATACTATAAAATATAATGATGTGGTATTTGCATCTCTTTCCAACTATGCATTCAGTGAGGACATGTTGCTGGCTTGGAATTAGTCATGGGAATACTTGCACCTTGGAAATCAGCAAACACTACAAATCAGAGCTTGGTTTGTTGTTTTGTTGATGGTCTAGACCAGGGGCCCTAAACTCTTTCTGTAAAGGCTCAGATGATTGATATTTTAGGCTCTGTGGGCCCCTTGACCTCTGTTGCCACTACTCAGTTCTCTCATGCAGAAGCAGCCACGGAGGGAGGTAAATGAATGGATGTAGCTGCTTTCTAAACTGCATTTCCAAAAACAGGCTTGATTTGGCTTGAGGGCTGTCCTGCTCTGACTCCTATTCTAGAGTTAAGAGAGTGGTGGGGAAATAGTAATAATGCAGGTTAATGTAAAGTGATGTGTCTGTGTTGTGAAGAGCACACAATGTTGAGGACTCCAAAACTGGGATCTGATTCAGCAAAGTTGCTCATGTCATTGATACAGAAGTGAAGTTCCAACTTACATATGTTGTTGTTTCACTTCCATTTTGCTTGTGAATAAAAATGAAATATCAACCAACCTTGATGTTTGAACCACACTCCTTCATCAATGATATGACTGACTTTTTTTGCTGATCAAACAGTAATCAAGCTTTTTCATGGTCTGATTTTGTGACATGACTATTGGTGATAGAATTGTAAAATGGACAATGGATTTTGTAAGAAATATCAGGTCAAATTAATGTTAGAGGATGGCATTTACAAAGAGGAGTATTGCATATTTTATTATTTCTAAGTCGTGCACTATACATCTTTTATATTAGTAAAAAAAATTTTTTTGAGAGAGAAAATACCTGTGAGTGGGGGATAGGGAGGGGCAAAGGGACAGGGAGAGAGAATATCAAGCAGGCTCCATGCTGATGGAGGGCTTGATCTCATGACCCTGAGATCATGACCTGAGCCGAAACCAAGAGTTGGTTGCTCAACCGATTGTGCCATCCAGGCACCCCATGTTTGTAAAACTTTTTATTGTTTTAGGTACACATATACATTCTATAATTTTGATTACATATTAAACATTTAGCAGCTCAATATTGCATGTAACTGTTAAGAATCTTACTTTTGTTCACAATATATTTTGAAG
Source organism: Spilogale gracilis (assembly GCA_004023965.1). NCBI lineage: Eukaryota > Metazoa > Chordata > Mammalia > Carnivora > Mephitidae > Spilogale > Spilogale gracilis. The sequence continues at coordinate 7,820 of PITA01022168.1, read as the reverse complement.
AATCTTTCATACATATACATTAGCCTCATGCTTTTCAGCAGCTATATTCTTTTTTTAAAATTTATTTTATTTAATTAAATTATTTATTTATTTATTTAAAATTTATTTTATTTTTTCAGTGTTCCAAGATTCATTGCCCATGCACCACACCCAGTGCTCCATGCGATACGTGCCCTCAGTACCCACCACCCACTCTCCCATCGCCCCACCCCCTTCCCTCCAAGACCCTCCATTTGTTTCTGAGTCCAAAGTCTCTCACGTTTTGTTTCGCTCCCCGAATTACCCTACTTCCCATTTACTTTCCTTCTCCTACTGTCCTCTATATTACCCCTCATGCATCACAAGTAAGTGAAACCATGTGATACTTGACTTTCTCTACTTGGCTTATTTCACTCAGCATAATCTCTTCCAGTCCAGTCCATGTTGCTACAAAAGTTGGATATTCATCCTTTCTGATGGAGGTATAGTATTCCATTGTATATATGTACCACATCTTCTTTATCCATTCATCGTTGAAGGACACCTTAGCTCTTTCCACAGTTTGGCAATTGTGGCCATTGCTGCAATGAACATTAGGGTACATATGGCCCTTCTTTTCACTACATCTGTATCTTTGGAGTAAATACCCAGTAGTGCAACTGCAGGGTCATTGGGTAGCTCTATTTTTAATTTTTTAAGGAATCTCCATACTGTTTTCCAAAGCAGCTGCACCAGTTTACATTCCCACCAACAGTGTCAGAGGGTTCCCCTTTCTCTGCAGCCTCTCCAACACTTGTTGTTTCCTGTCTTGTTAATTTTGGCCATTCTGACTGGTGTAAGGTGGTATCTCAGTGTGGTTTTGATTTGAACTTCCCTGATAGCTAGTGATGCTGAACATTTTTTCATGTATCTGTTATCCATTTGTATATCTTCTATGGTGAAATGCCTCTTCATGTCTCCTGCCCATTTTTTGATGTGTTCATCTTCTTTTTGGATGTTGAGTTTGAGTAGTTCTTTATAGATCTTGGATACCAGCCCTTTGTCTGTAGTGTCATTTGCAAATATCCTCTCCCACTCCCTGGATTGCCTCTTTGTTTTGTTGGTTATTTCCTTTGCTGTACAGAAGCTTTTTATTTTGATGAAGTCCCAAAAGTTCATTTTCACTTTTGTCTCCTTTGCCTTTGGAGACATGTCTTGAAAGAAGTTGCTGTGGCCGATGTCAAAGAGGTTACTGCCTATGGTCTCCTCTAGGATTTTGATGGATTCCTGCCTCATGTTGAGGTCTTTCTCCATTTCAAGTTTGCCTTTGTGTGAGGCGTAAGATAATGGTCTAGTTTCATTCTTCTATATGCAGCAGTCCAATTTTCCCAGTGCCATTTATTGCAGAGACTGTCTTTTTTCCATTGAATATTTTTTCCTGCTTTGTCGAAGATGATTTCACCATAGATTTGTGGGTCCATATATGGACTCTCTACTCTGTTCCATTGGTCTATTATCTGTTTTTATGCCAGTACCATGCTTTCTTGGTGATTATAGCTTTGTAATAAAGCCTGAAGTCCAGTAATGTGATGCCCCCAGCTTGGTTTTTCTTCTTCAATGATTCCTTAGCGATTCGGGGTCTTTTCTGGTTCATATAAATTTTAGGATTGTTTGTTCCAATGCTTTGAAGAATGTTGGTGGACCTTTGATCGGGATGGCATTGAAAGTATAGATTGCTCTGGGCAGTATAGACATTTTAACAATGTTTATTCTTCTGATCCATGAGCATGGAATGCTCTTCCATCTTTTTGTATTTTCTTCAATTTCTTTCATGAGTGTTCTGTAGTTCCTCGAGTCCTGATCCTTAACTTCTTAGATTAGGTGTATTTCTAAGTATTTTATGGTTTTTGGTGCTATAGTAAATGGAATTGATTCTCTGATTTCCCTTTCTATATTTTCATTGTTAGTGTATAAGAATGCAACTGATTTCTGTGCATTGATTTTGCATCCTGCCACATTACTGAATTGTTGTATGAGTTCTAGTAGTTTGGGGGTAGAGTCTTTTGGGTTTTTCTCATAGAGTATCATGTCATCTGCAACAAGAGAGAGTTTGACTTCTTCTCTGCCAAGTTGAATACATTTTATTTCTTTCTGTTGTCTGATTGCTGTTGCTAGGACTTCTAACACTATGTTGAACAGTAGTGGTGGGAGTGGGCATCCTTGTCTTGTTCCTGATCTCAGAGGAAAGGCTGTCAGTTTTTCCCCATTGAGAATGATATTTGCTGTGGGTTTTTTGTAGATAGATTTTATGAGGTTGAGGAATGTTGGCCTTAGACCTAAACATACAAGAAATATTAAGAGGGGTTCTATAAAAGAGAAATGAACCCAAGAGTGATACAGAACAGAAATTTACAGAGGTAATCTATAGAAACATGTACTTCACAGGCAACATGATGTCAATAAGAACATATCTATCAATAATCACTCTCAATGTGAATGGCCTAAATGCACCAATAAAAAGACACAGGATTGCAGACTGGATAAAATGACAGGACCCATCCATATGCTGTTTACAAGAAACACATTTTGAATCTAAAGACACTTCCAGATTGAAATGGACCTTCAAAAGAAAGCCAGGGTAGTTTTCTCATATCAGACAAATTGGATTTTAATCTAAAGACTATAGTCAGAGACACATAAGGACACTACATCATTCTAAAGGGTCTATACACAAGAAGAGCTAACAATTGTAAATATTTATGCACCCAACATCGGAGGAGCCAACTACATAAGCCAACAGTTAAACAAAATAATTATATTGATACAAACACATTAATTGTAGGAGATCTTAACACACCACTCTCAGCAATGGACAGATCATCTAAACAGAAAATCAACAATGAAACAAGAGCCTTGAATGACACATTGAACTAGATGGATCTCATAGATATATTCAGAACCTTCCACCTAAAACAGCAGAATACTTACTCTTCTCAAGTGCACATGGAACTTTCTCCAGAATAGACCACATACTAGGTCACAAATCAGGGCTCAACCGATACCAGGAGATTGAGATTATTTCCTGCATATTCTTTGACCACAATGCCGTGAAACTGGAACCACAACAAAAAGTTCAGAAGAAAATCAAACACTTGGAAGCTAAAGACAATCCTGCTCAAGAATCTGTGGATCAACCACAAAATCAAAGAAGAACTGAAACACTTCATGGAAACCAATGAGAATGAAGATACATCAATCCAAAACCTATGGGATACAGCAAAGGCAGTCCTAAGGGAGAAGTATATAGCCATCCAAGCCTCACTCAAAAAAATTGAAAAATCCAGAATACACCACCTATCATTACAGCTGAAAGAACTGGAAAATCAACAACAGATTAAACCAACCCCACACACAAGACGGGAAATAATTAAGATTAGAGCAGAGATCAATGAATCAGAAACTATACAGTAGAACACATCAATGAAACTAGAAGCTGCTTCTTTGAAAGAATTAATAAGATCGAAAAACCATTGGCCAAACTAATCCAAAAGAAAAGGGAGAAGACCCAAATTAATAAAAATATGAATGAAAGGGGAGAGATCATGACTAACACCAAGGAAATAGAAACAATCATCAGAAATTACTATCAACAATTATATGCCAATAAGTTTAACAACCTAGAAGATATGGATACATTCCTGGAAACCTATAAACTTCCAAGACTGAAACAGGAAGAAATTGGCAATCTGAATAGACCTATATCTAGTAATGAGATTGAAGCAGTGATCAAAAACCTCCCCAAAAAAACAAGAGCCCAGGACCAGACGAATTCCCTGGGGAATTCTACCAAACATTCAAAGAAGAAATAACACCTATTCTCCTGAAGCTGTTTCAAAAAATAGAAACAGAAGGAAAACTTCCAGACTCTTTCTATGAAGCCAGCATTACTCTAATCCCCAAACCAGACAAAGACCCCATCAAAAAGGAGAACTTCAGACCAATATCTCTGATGAATATGGATGCCAAGATTCTTAACAAGATCCTTGCTAACAGGATCCAACAATATATTAAAAAGATTATCCACCATGACCACGTGGGATTTATCCCAGGGATGCATGGTGGTTCAACACTCGCAAATCAATCAAGGTGATAGAAGGAATCAATAAGAGAAGAGAGAAGAACCACATGGTACTCTCAATCAATGCAGAAAAGGCATTTGACAAAATACAACATCCATTCCTGATTAAAGCTATATACTTTTTAACAATTTTTACCATTTTAGATATCTTCTATATTTGTTTAAGCACTTGCCTACTGATGGGTATCTGTGTGGGTTATAAGTCCTTTACTATTAGAAGCAATGCTGCGGTGAACATCATATGCACATGCCATTGCACATATATACAAATGTGCCTCTCGCCTAAATTCTTTGGGCCTAATTTCTGGGGCAAAGAGTGCATGCATCTGTAATTGTGATAGACATTGACAAATTGATTTTCAAGAATGTTGAACCAGGCTACACTCCCACATCAATCGCAGTAATGCTTGCTTCTTTATACCTTTGCCAAATAGTATATTATCATACTTGTTGCTTTTGTGAAGTGTGATAGATAACAATGATATCCTATGAAATTTAACTTGCATTTTATTTTATTTGATAGATAACAATGATATCCTATGAAATTTAACCTGCATTTTATTTGTTGTTACACTCATTTTCTTGTATAAGCCCCATTGGTGTTATCAGGTACGTGAATAATTTATGTTCTTTGCTCATTTAAAATTTTTCTACTAATGTTCAAGACACTTTATGTCCCTCCCAGTAGAGTATGAGTTCCATAATGGTGAGAGTTTAATTATTTTGAATCTCCCCAAACTTAGAATAATGCCTGGCACATAATAGTTGCTCATTAAATATTTGTTAATTAGTTAATTCCTAAGGGATTTAGCCCCTTATCTGTCATATATGTTGCCATATTCTCTTCCAATTTGTCATTTGCCTTTTGATTTTATTTGATTAAAAGAATTGTTTTTGCCCTTGAAGGAATTACAAATTTTTATGTAGTCAAATCTAGAAATCTTTTCTTTTATAGCTCTGTACCTCTGTGTCTTATTTGGAAATATACTCATTTCCAAAAATAAGTAAGTCAGTTCTCCTGTGCTGTCTTTTAAGAATTTGAAGTTTGATTACTTTTATGTTTAAAATTGTAAAACATCTGGAAATTAATTAGCTTACGTGATAAAGTAGGCATTGAAATTGTGGTTTGCCCATGTGGCTGCCCTGTTGGTCTGATCTTCTCATTGTTCTCTCTCATTCGCCCAGTGCCTGGAATTTACTTTATCATACACAAAATTCCCATGTGTGGCTGATCTATTTCTAGCTCCTCTATTTCTCCATCTGTGTATTCATATGCCAGCACCAAGCTGTTTTAATGATTAATGCCTACACTTTTACATGGTGTTTATAAGATCTGAGTGATCAAACTCATGTAAATATCACAGTGTGAGGAAACCATTTTTGGCCTAAGACCTAAACATATAGTTTTTTAAAATATATAAATATGTACATATATAAAGTACTTTGGCAGACATCACCTCACTTGATTCTTATAATATCTCCAAGAGGAAGGCAGTCAAAAGTTTTTTTGTGTGTGTGTGTGTGGGGGGGGGGTTTGGTCCCATTTTATAAATGGGGAAGCTGAGACTCAGAGAGGTCCGGGGATTTTTGCCCTTGACTCTTCATCTAGTGTCTAATAGTATGTGCGGTGGGTAGTAAACAAACTCCTACTCTTTCCTATGGCAAAATGTTGCTCAGTGGAAAATGTGTTATTAAAATAACTGAAACAAAATCTACCTTATTCCACACTTTTTTCTTATTCTTAAGTAGTCACTCCTTTATGCTGTCTTCCTCAGATTTCATCAAGAAGCTCAGGTGAGTTAATGTCAGAAAACTTGGAAAAAGGTAATGATTTGTATATCAAGAGATTCTTAGCATGGTTCTTAGAATGTAGTGTGTGCTCAGTAAGTGATAACGATCTACATTCTTATCCTTATTTATTTGATTAAGAGTGTAAGCTTTTGGGGCACCTTGGGTAGCTCATATAAGCATCTGCCTTCAGCTTAGGTAATGGTCTCAGGGTCCTGGGATGGAGCCCTGTATTGGGCTCCCTGCTCAGGGAGGAGTCTGCTATTCCTTCTCCCTCTGTACTTCCCCACAACTCATGTGTGCGCGCTCTCTCTATCAAATAAATAAATATATAAAAATCTCCGCCCCCCGAAAGCATGAGATTTACAGTAAGAGAGACCTGAGTTCTAGTCTCCACTCTTTCATTTATTACATGGGCAGGTTCCTTAACTTCTCTGAGCTTTGGTGCCCTCATATGTAAAATGGGCACTGTAATAAAGCACTCAGCAGTTTTGTGATGATTAAATTGAGATAATACATGAAGACTTTCTTAACACAGTGTCTAGCACATAGTGAGCCCTCCATGAATGTTAATAATTTTTTCATGGATTATTTTCTATTGAGTGTCCTAAATGTATACCCCCACAAATGAGGACATTCCCTAGTTCTCCAATTGTTCTGTATTCACAGGTATACTCTCACATACCTGATGGCTTCTCTGTTTCCTTATCTGAAAAAGTGGAAATGAAAATCAATGCACGAAGCTTACTTTAATTTAGACTCCACTTATTTTTGCTAAGTCCCACTGGATCTGTTTGCATTATTTGCTAAGAAAGGGTTTGTGAAATAAATTAACAGTGTAAATAAGACTTGGGAAGAGTGCTGAAAACAATTAAGGGAACTGTTTCCAAGCATACTTAAATACTTGAGAAGTACCATTTAAATGCAGACAATTTATCTGAGATCTCAGAACCACTCATATCCATTTATTAACAAGTATTACAGCAGATTGTGTATTGTTGTGGACTGAATATTTGTGTCATGCCTCTCCCTCCCCCCAAATGTTGAAATCCTAACCTCCAATGTGACGGTATTAGGAGTGGCAATTAGGGTTACATAAGTTCTTGCCATTGGTGCCCTCATAGATAAAGAAAGAGACATTAGAGCTGCTCTCTCTCTCTCCACCCATTCCTCCACCAACCTTCCTCCCTCCCCCCACACCATGTGAGGACACAGTGAGAAGGGGGCCATCTGTAAGCTAGGAAGCATGTCCTTACCAAGAACTGGCACTGATTGGCATCTTGATCTTGGATTTCCCATCACCTGTTTTCCAAGCTACTCCATGTGTGGTATTTTGTGACTGCAACTTGAGCCAACTAAGACAGGTACCAATCCCTCTCCTCAACTCAGTAGTCTCTCAGGGACAGGTCATGCCTTGTCCATCTCTATGCCTCCTGCGCCTGGCCCAGAAACACAGTGCCTGCATGTGGAGGATGCTCAAAAAATGTGAATATGACAAATATGTTCCAAAGACTTTTGCTTGGGTTTTTGGTTATTCTAGACAAAGTCATTAATTTATCTTTAATTGCTGTTGGACATTCCTACTCAGATATCCTGTGGTCTCCTCTGATTTAGCTAATTGCATCATTTAATTCTATAAAATCAGCTCCTCAGCCCAGTTTCTTGTTTTCTCTTTTGGCACCATGTTTTTTTTATGCTCAAAACTTAGATTCTATTTTGTTTTCTTCTTCCCCGTTTCCTCCTCCATATTCAATAAACCACCACGTCCACCATTCCCACCTTCAGAGTGTCACCTCATCCTCTAGTCCAGACCCCAATGACTCATTTCTATTCAAGATGAGTCTCTTGTAGACAGCATATGGATGGGTCCTGTCGTTTTATCCAGTCTGCAACCCTGTGTCTTTTTATTGGAGCGTTTAGTCCGTTCACATTGAGG
>PITA01022167.1:0-30985 GCA_004023965.1 Spilogale gracilis | reverse complement strand
CAAACTCAACACCCAAAAAGAAGATGAACACATCAAAAAATGGGCAAGAGACATGAAGAGGCACTTCTCCGTAGAAGATATACAAATGGCTAACAGACACATGAAAAAATGTTCAGCGTCACTAGCTATCAGAGAAATTCAAATCAAAACCACACTGAGATACCACCTTACACCAGTCAGAATGGCCAAAATTAACAAGTCAGGAAACAAGTGTTGGAGGGGCTGCGGAGAAAGGGGAACCCTCTTACACTGTTGGTGGGAATGCAAGTTGGTGCAGCCGCTTTGGAGAACAATGTGGAGATTCCTTAAAAAATTAAAAATAGAGCTACCCTATGACCGTCCAATTGCACTACTGGGCATTTATCCCAAAGATACAGATGTAGTGAAAAGAAGGGCCATATGTACTCCAATGTTCATCACAGCAATGGCCACAATCGCCAAACTGTGGGAAGAGCCAAGGTGCCCTTCAACAGATGAATGGATAAAGATGTGGTACATATATACAATGGAATACTATGCCTCCATCAGAAAGGATGAATATCCAACTTTTGTAGCAACATGGACTGGATTGGAAGAGATTATGCTGAGTGAAATAAGCCAAGTAGAGAAAGTCAAGTATCACATGGTTTCACTTACTTGCGGTGCATAAGGGGTAATATAGAGGACAGTAGGAGAATGAAAGTAAATGGGAAGTAGGGTAATTCTGGGAGAGAAACAAAACATGAGAGACTTTGGACACAGAAACAAACTGAGGGACTTGGAGGGAGGGGGTGGGGGGATAGAAGAGCCTGGTGGTGGGTACTGAGGGCACCTATTGCATGGAGCACTGGGTGTGGGGAATAGGCAATGAATCCTGGACCACTGAAAAAATAAAATAAATTTAATGTTAAAAAAAAAAAAGACGTGAAAATGGGGCACATGGGTGGTTCAGTCCATTAAGTCTCAGACTCTTGGTTTTGGCTAGGGTTATGATCTCAGGGTCATGAGATCAAGCCCTGCATCAAGCCTTGCATTCTGCACAAAGCATGGAGTCTGCTTGAGATTCTCTCCCTCCCACCTCGGCCCTTCACCCCATTCTTTCTCTCTCTCTCTCTCTCAAAGAAATAAATAAATGAAATCTTATTTTTAAAGAAATGAATACAATGAGAGACGAAGAATTGAGACCTAAGATTTAATTTATCGTAACTTACCTTGTCAAAAAATACTGCTGAGGTAGTATATAAACATTGGGGTATACCAAACTAAATAATACCTTTGTGGATGTGAGAGGGAAACTATACACTGTCTTAGAAGAAAAAACATAAATCATATGTGCTTATCAAAGAAAAAAGATTTCATATGATTAATAAGGAGTTAACTAGGAGTGAAGATTTTTTTAAACAGCAATTTATAAATATCAGGAAAAGCATTCCCATGTTTCTCTTTTCAACACATTTTATTTTTTAGAGCAGTTTTAGATCCACAGAAAAATTGAACAGAAAGAACAGAGCATTCTAATATACCTCCCCATACCCCACCTCTCTCACAATCAACATTCTGCAGCACGGTGGTACATTTGTGAAATTGATTGCCATATATTGATATATTATCACCCTAAGACCATAATTTTTATTAGGTTCTCTTTTGGTGTTGTACATTCTCTAGGCTTGGACAAATGTATAATGACATATATCCTTCATTGTAGTATCTACAGAGTAGTTTCACTGCTCCAAAAGTCTTCTATGATCCACCAATTCATTCCTTCCTCCCCACTAGCCCCTACCAACCACGCATTTTTTTTTAATTTTTTTTTTTTATTTGACAGAGAGAAACACAGCCAGGGAAGGAACACAAGCAGGGGGAGTGAGAGAGGGAGAAGCAGGCTTCCCGCCGAGCAGGGAGCCCGATGTGGGACTCGATCCCGGGTCTCCGGGATCATGACCTGAGCCCCGAAGGCAGTTGCTTAACCAACTGAGCCACCCAGGCGCCCCCCAACCACGCATTTTTTGTCTCCACAGTTTTGCCTTTTATGGAATATCATACATTTTGAAGCATACACTGTTTAGCCTTGTCACATTGGCTTCTTTCACTCAGTAATATGCATTTAAGTTCCTTCTATGTCTTTGAGTGTTAATAACTCTTTTCTTTTTAGTACTGGATAATATTCATTGTCTGCATGTACCACAGTTTATTCACTCATTCCCCTACTGAAGGGCATTTTGGTTGCTTTTGGATTTTGGCAGTTATGAATATAGCTGCTTTAAATATCTGTATTCAGGTTTTATTTTTTAAGACTTATTTATTTATTTATTTGACAGAGAGAGAGAGAGAGAGAGAGAGAGAGAGAGAGAGAGATCACAAGCAGGCAGAGAGAGAGGAGGAAGCAGGCTCCCTGCCAAGCAGAGAGCCTGATGCGGGCCTCAATCCCAGGACCCTGAGACCATGACCTGAGCCAAAGGCAGAGGCTTAACCCACTGAGCCACCCAGGCACCCTGTATTCAGGTTTTTGTATACACATAAGGTTTCAATTCCTTGGGTAAATACCAAGAAGAATGATTGCTGGATTATATGGTAAGAGTATACTTACTATTGTGGGAAACTGCCAAACTCTTCCAAAGTGGCTATATCTATTTTGTATTTCATTCGACAGTGAATGAGAGTTCCTAATACTTCACATCCTCACCAGCATTTGGTGTTGCCAGTGTTCCAGTACTGGCTATTTTAATAGCTGTGTAATGGTATCTTGTTTTGTTTTGCATTTTATTTTGTTTTTAAGTAGATGTGTGGAGCCAAAATAAAAGGCTTAAATTCACCTCCCTGAGATCAAGACCTAAGCTGAAATAAAAAATGGGATGCTTAACCCATTGAGCCACCCAAGTGCCCCTGTTGTTGTTTTTAATTTGCCTTTCCCTGATGACATGTGATATGGAGCATTCTTACATTGCTTATTTGCCATCTGTATATCTTCTCTGATGAGGTGTCTGTTTTAGATCTTTTGCTCATTTTTTAATTGGCTTGCTTTATTTTTAAGACTTCTTTCTATAATTTGGGTGAATACTTTATTAGATTTTTTGCAAATATTTTCTCCCAGTCAGTGGCCTGTCTTCTCATTCTCTTAACATTATCTTTCACAGAACATAAGTTTTTAATCTTAATGAGGTCCAGTACATCAATTATTTCTTTCATAGATTGTGCCTTTGGTATTTTATCTAAAAAGCCATCACCTTGCCCAAAGTCATCCAGATTTTCTATGTTAATATCTAGGAAGTTTACAGTTTTGCATGCTACATTTAGTTCTATGATCTATTTTTAATTAATTTTTGTGAAGGGCATAAGGTCTGTGTCTCTACTATTTGCATGTGGATGTCCACTTTTCCAGCACTGTTTGTTGAAAAGACTATCTTTTCTCAGTTGTATTGCCTTTGCTCCTTTCTCAAAGACCAGTCCACTATATTTATGTAGCTCTATTTCTTGGTTTTCTATTCTCTCTAACTGACCTACTTATTTTCTCACCAATATCACACTGTCTTGATTACTGTAGCTTTATGGTAACTCTTGATGTTGGGTAGTGACATGCCTCTGGCTTTGTTCTTTTCCTTCAATAATGTATTGGCTCTTCTGGCCTTTTGATCCTCCATATAAACATAAGAATCATTTTGTTGATACTCATAACATGCCTTGCTGAGATCTGGGCTTAGGTTGTGTTGAATCTATATACCTAGTTGGAAAGAAGTAATGTCTTGACTATGTAAGTGTTCTCACCCATTTTTTTTTTAAGATTTTATTTATTTGACAGAGAGAAACACAGCCAGAGAGGGAACACAAGCAGGGGGAGTGAGAGAGGGAGAAGCAGGCTTCCTGCCAAGCAGGGAGCCCGATGTGGGGCTTGATCCCAGGTCTCCAGGATCATGACCTGAGCCGAAGGCAGTCGCTTAACCAACTGAGCCACCCAGGCGCTCCCTGTTCTCACCCATTAACATGGAATAATTTTCCATTTGTTTACCTCTTCTTTAATTTTTTTAAACAGAATTTTGGTATTCACATACAAATCTTACATATGTTTTGCTAGATTTATTCTTAAATATTTCATTTCTGGGGGTGCTATCACAAATGATACTGTGCTTTAAATTTCAAATCCCACTCATTCATTGCTGGTATATATAGGAAAGCTATTGACTTGCACGATGATGTCCTGTAACCTTGTTATGCTTATTCATTCCAGGAGGGTTTTGTTGTTGATTCTGTAGGGCTTTCTACATAGATAATCATGTTATCTGTAAACAAAGTCAGTTTTATTTCTTCTTTCCCTATCTGTAACTTAGTTATTTCCTTTTCTTGTCTTATTGCATTAGGTAGAACTTCTAGTATGATGTTGAAAAGGAGGATAAGAAGGGGTATCCATTTTTTTTCTTACTCTTAGTGGGAAAGCTTTGAGTTTTCCACTGTTAAGTATGATGTCAGGTATAGGGTTTTTGTTTTGTTTTGTTTTGTGTTGTGGGTTTCTTTTTGTTTTTTTTTTTGTTTGTTTTGTTTTTTGTAGATTTTTCTTATCCAACTGAGGACAAAAGGCATTCTTTCTTTTTCCTTTCAAGTTTTTTTAAAAAGATATTATTTATTTATTTGACAGAAAACACAGATAGAGAGGGAACACAAGCAGTGGAGTGAGAGAGGGAGAAGCAGGCTTTTCTGCCGAGCTGGGAGCCCGATGCTGGGCTTGATCCCGGGACCCTGAGATCATGACCTGAGCCGAAGGCAGTCACTTAACCAACTGAGCCACCCAGGCGCCCCTCCTTTCAAGTTTTTATTTAAATTGTAAAGTGCAATACTGGTTTTAGGAGCAGAATTTAGTGATTCATCACCAAATTATACCCAGTCCTCATCACACTCAGCTGGGTTTTTCATGTGATAGAGTCGAAAAATACACTATGCTTTTAGCTAATAGGATAGAAATTATCAACTTATTCTCATTAATCAAATTTCATGAGTTTTCATGAGAAGCCATAATCTAACCACGACTCGGGGAGGATAGTATCAAAAATAAATGAATAGATATGTTCTGAAATAGTATTTCCTACCATGAAATACCCCTGCCAATGCAACTGTGAAACTTGAAACCACTGGCCAAGCTTCTGTCTCTGAAAAGTACCTGCTTTACTATTTACCAATTTCTTTCTCATATGCTATGTATATGATTTGTTTTCTTTGTCATCTCCTCCCTTTGGATATATTACATATGCCAAAAGTGAGACTTTGAATACGTGCTTTCATTAGAACTTATTTGATCAGGAAACTTATTAACCAAATATATTCCTGATATCACATAGGTAAGATGGTTTGGCTAGTTCATGTTATCTGTTATATACTGATGTTCTTAGATTAGAAGTTTGAGTTTTGAGGAACCTCACTGATTCCCGCAACAGATACTTATTCAGTGTCTTCTATGTCAATATTCTAAGTATTGGTGAAATATCATTAATTTTTTTAAAAAGATTGTGGAGCTTACATTATAGTGGAATAGGTTACTTTTACTTAAGCAAGCAAATAATTGTAATATGAGCAATAAGAAAAAACAAGGGATGGACAGAGTTTGGAAGGGGGTGAAAAAGAAGGTATTTTATATTGGGCTTTCAAAGCAAGCTCTCTTAGAAAATGATTTTTGAATCTAGGCATGAAAAGGATAAGCAAGTATATTTTACAAATACATAAATGCAGAAAAATATGGCTCAAAAATGTTCTAGACAATGAAAACTCGAATTCTAGATAGTGAGTTGGGAGTATGGTTGATGTTTTCTAAAGGAGCAAGGGTGTCTAAGAGAGTGAATGAGAAAAATGGCAGAGGATCAGATTATATAGGACTTTGACAGCTATGTGGAAGACATTGGATATTTTTCTAAGTATGGAAAACTGAAAGAGGTTTGAAAATAGGAGATTGACATGACCAGTTTTAATTTTTTTTTGGATTTTATTTATTTCTTTTGAGAGAGAGTGTGGGTACATGTGCATGAGCAAGAGGGATGGGCAGAGGCAAAGGGAGAGAGAGAATCTCAAGGGACTCCGTACTGAACATGAAGCCAGACATGGGGCTCAATCTCAAGACTGAGATCATGACCTGAGCCAAAATCAAGAGTTGGAAGCTCAACTGACTGAGATACCCAGGTACCCTCCAGATTTAAATTGTAAAAGGATTACAATGGAGCACCTGGATGGCTCAGTCGGTTAAGTATCAGACTCTTGCTGTAGGCTCAGGTCATGATCTCAGGGTTGTGAGATTGAGCTCAGTGATGGACTCTGCACTAAACCTGAAACTTGCTTAAAATTCTCTCTCCTTCTCCTTCTGTCCCTCCCCTGCTCTCCCTATCTAATAGTAATAATAGTAATAATAATAATAGTAGTAGTAGTAACTAATTAAATTTTAAAAATTTAAAACATAAAAGGATTACTAATAATCCTTATAGTGTGTATTGCAGTGTGAGGACTACAAAAGAGAAAGTATGGAGAACAATCATTTGAATCTTGCAGTGGTTCAGGCAAAAGATGGTGTTAGCAAAGGCTGTAATAGTGGCACTGAGAAAGTAAGAAGTGGCAGGGATGGTCTGATAGAGGAGACATAATGATGACTCCTTGGTTTTGGTGCTGAATAATTGGATAGTATCTATTTTTTGAGATGGGAAATACTGGGAGACAATGAGTTTTGGGGGAAGTGTTTTGCATATGTTAACCTTAAGATGTTTATTCAAGAGGCGCCTGGGTGGCTCAGAGGGTTAAGCCTTTGCCTTCAGCTCAGGTCAGGATCTCAGAGGCCTGGGATCAAGCCTCACATCAGGCTCTCTGCTCAGCAGGGAGCCTGTTCCCCCCACCCTTTCTCTGCCTGCCTCTCTGCCTATTTGTGATCTCTCTCTATCAAATAAATAAATAAAATATTTTTTAAAAAAAGATGTCTATTCAACAACCAAGTGGAGATGCCACAGAATGTGTTGGGTATCTGAGCCTGATTATCAGGGCATTGTTTATACTGGAAATGCATGTGGAAATGTGTGCCATTCAAGTACTACAGATAATCTTTGCAACTATAGTTCTGGACAGAATCACCTACAGATTGAGTCTAGTTAGAGAAACTTTGAGTTTGGATCCTCGGGGCACTCCTACAAGCAAAGGGGGCCCAGATGAAGTGGTTCATGAGAGAAGAGGAAAGCCTGAGTTTCCAGCATGTGTCTTTACACCATTCACTCTGAAATTTACTCATCCAACCACTGGACTGTGACTTGACCACTGTTTCTCTATATATTTTTACATTAGGAACCAACATTTATGCCAATGGTTATTAATACAATATTGACAATGAAAAGAAGTTTGAGACATCAATTCAACCATCTCCTTCTTCCACAGAATAACTAACAAATACATAATAAATCTGACTCATTCTTATAGACACTCCCCCATTAAATTCTAAATCTAAATTGAAAAAAAGAACATTTATTATATATTGAGTATGTACCTCACTCACTTAAGAGTAATCATAACAAATTATAGATATTCCAAACAAGATTTATGATTGGTGTGGAAATTCTCTCACAGACACACAGTAATAGGCACTTAGTATATATGCTTATGTGCCTGCCATGCCACATATTGTATGGTTGTCAGATACCATACTCTGGTGATCTAGAAGCAACTTGAACAGAGTGGTAAAAAGAAGTCTGAAATGGACCCAGAGTATCCACAAAGGTGGATACCTTAATTATGGGTAGTCTCAATTTCATTTAATATCTTGTTTGCTCTTTGTTTCTCTTTTTTCATCATTGCTAAGTCTCTGGAATTTCCAACAGCCTTAACAGCATTGGGTATTATTAGAAACAAACATTTAAAATATGGCAAAAATGGGAAAAATTTATAAGGTTAAGTATATACTAAAAATTGAGGCTAATTGTTTTTTAAGATGTATAGTTTTGTCAAATATCCTTGTAGAAATTAAGAAATAACTTTAATTCAGCCCACTAGAGGAGACTGATATTTTTTAATAGAAGGAAGTTTCCAAGAAAGGAATTAATTAGTCATAAGGGCCATTAAATCTCCTAAAATGAACAAAAAATCCACTAGAAACTATATAAATATTCATACAAATATTACTTTTACTGACAATATGTCATTTGCTTTATTAAAATCACCTAATTTGAGTAAAGCATCCTCAGAGATATATGAGAACACAGGGTGGTAGGAATATTAAATATGATAAATTTTTAACACTTCAATCCTCTTTAATACTTCTTATTTTTATTTCTTGTAGCAAATGACTTTAATGAGTTGCCTTAAGATTTGGAAATTATTGTAATGTGTCCCATCATAGCCTTTGAAGCAATGGCTTATTGGTAATCATCAGTTACTTCTCA
This sequence comes from Spilogale gracilis, assembly GCA_004023965.1. Lineage (NCBI taxonomy): Eukaryota > Metazoa > Chordata > Mammalia > Carnivora > Mephitidae > Spilogale > Spilogale gracilis. Next base: position 22,619 of record PITA01022167.1, on the reverse strand, counting down.
CTGATAGAAAAAGGCTTTACCCTCTAGGAAACAGCTAGACAAGCATAGGATGACAAATTAGTATCCTTCAGCTCTACTTCTTTTTTTTTTGTTTTAAGATTTTATTTATTTGACAGAGAGAACACAGCCAGAGAGGGAACACAAGCAGGGGGAGTAAGAGAGGGAGAAGCAGGCTTCCTCCCGAGCAGGGAGCCCAATGTGGGACTCAATCCTGGGTCTCTGGGATCATGACCTGGGCTGAAGGCGGTTGCTTAACCAACTGAGCCACCCAGGTGCCCCATCATCCTTAAGTGCTACTTCTAAGTCATTCAAGGAGTTACGAAGCAGAGTATAAAAAGCTAGGTTTGGCCTATCCACCTTGGATGATCTTACACAGGCAGTTAGGTTTTTAGTCATGAAAACTCAAACTGTCCTGCTGCATTCCAGGTGTGATTATAGTAGAGTTGCATGGGTAATACGGTGTTTTCTTAATTAAAAACAGATGGTCTAGGGGCACCTGGGTGGCTCAGTCATTAAGTGTCTGCCTTCGGCTCAGGTCATGATCCCAGCATCCTGGGATTGAGCGCTGGTCAGGCTCCCTGCCTGCTTCTCTCACTTCCACTCCTGCTTGGGTTCCCTCTCTCATTGTGTCGCCCTCTGACAAATAAATAAATAAAATCTTAAAAAGTAAAAATAAAAGTATATGGTCTAAAAATCATCTCAGCTATGTGAATACATATTTTCCATGATGAATTTATGTTTCTCTAGAAAAAAATTTAGGCTCAACATATTCTAAAAATCAACCCTAAGGATATGTCAAAGTTTTAAAAATTGCATAAGGAAAGGAAAAAATGCTTTCTTCTGAAAACTACAACTTTCACTTTAATTTTTGCTACTCTAGTCTCTGATACTATATTATTTCTACTTTTGGAAGCAAGAGGTAGACATCAGAATATCATTAGAATTGATCTACTTTGTAGAAAGATGTATTACTTCAGAGGAACTAAAATTTGTTTCATACACGTCTCCAAAGCAGATTTGTAAGATATTGGCAATTTTCACCAAGCTCAAATTGTGCTGACCTTTTAAATCACATCCAATTAATATTTTGAAATTTCATATAACTTCTTGTTCCTATCCCCAGGGTTTCTGTTAGTTTGGAACGGTACAAGAAAAATACCATATACAGGGTGGCTTCAACAACAAACATTTATTTCTCAGTCCTGGAGGCTAGGAAGTCCAAGATCTGCTGCTGGCAGATTTGATACATAATGAAGACACTTTCTGGTTTGCAGACATCTACCTTTTTGCTACATCTTCATGAGGCATAGAGAGTGAAAGCCCTGATCTCTTCCTCTTCTTACAAAGGCACTAACCCAATCATGGGGACTCTACCCTCAAGAGCTCATCTAAATCTAATTCCTTCCCAAAGGCCCCATCTTCAAATACCATTATCTTAGGGATTAGAGCTTGAATATACAAATTTTGTGGAGGGTGGGAAGGCCACAAACATTCAATCCATAACCATCTCTTTTTAAGGACCTAAATGGAAAATAATGCCAACAGTAATAACTTTTATTTGTGGAACACTTGCCCTGAACCAAGCACTGTTCTAAGGATATTTTATACTTAAAAGCTTATCTAATCCTCACAAAAACTCTGAGAGGTAGGATACAATTAACACTCCCATTTTACAGTTGGAGAAACTGAAGAAAAATGATATTAAGTAGCTTGCTCGAGGTCATTTGGCTGGGAAGTTGACAGAGTTAGGATTTAAATTTAGTCTGATTTCAGAGCCTACTCTCTTAACCAGCATGCTACATAGTATTTATTTATATCTTTATTTTTGTTTAGATTAGTAACTTAAAAAAAAAGTACAGTACATAATACTAGGGAAAGCAATCTCTAGTTTTTGCTTAATAACTGTTCATTAGCTCTAGTAGTAGGAATAAAGCACGTTTGTATGTTTAGTTTATGTCCCCTTTTTATCTCAAAACTACTGTGATTATTCAGCCATGGATATTTTAGAGAAACACCTAAGAAGGTCTTCTATACTGTTAATTTTCAGTTGCCCATAATAGTGTTCCTTGCTAGTCTTCAAAGAGCTTTTCAAGAAAATGGTATTATATTAAAGAAAGTGGCAGGCATCACCAACCATATGATACAAGAACTCCTGAGGCACAGACATGTAATGGTCTTGTGTGATATTACAAAACAAATTAGTTTCAGAGCTAGACTGCTGATCAGATCTTTATCCGCAGTATGATCTGATTTTAAAAAGTTAAAATTCTTGGGAAATAAAAATAACAGTAATATCATGAGAGTATCAGTCATAGGGCACAGAATTTCAGTACATATAAATGCATAGTTACAGAATTTTTCAGCTTAAAGGGAACTTAGGGAACAATCTTGTCAAATCCCCTCATAATTTACAGGTAAAAATTAAGCGATTTACTGAAAAAACATAGTTTTCTCATAACAGTGAAAATACTGGAATTTTATTTTATGTTCATTCTGTAATTATTAAGAGGCTACTATATGTAAATTTTCTTCTGTGTGGCAACAATTCAAAGATGACTAATGCACTAGTATTGATAGTAGAAGAAAAAGAACATAAAAGGATAATTGTATTGTGGTATGATTGTTTTGTGAAAGTAGAGTCCACTCCTAGTCCTAATACTGCCCTGCCCCCATACCACTGCCTCCTCATATTCCAAGTCAGGAAAGCAGATATACTGTTACTCAAATAATTGATTTTTTATTTGAGTATAATTGACACATAGTGTTACACTAGTTTCAGGTGTACAACATAGTGATTCAACTTCTCTGTACAATATGTGTGCTCACTACAAGTATAGCTGCCATTTGTCACCAAACCACACTTTTAGAGTATCTGACTGATTCCCTATGATATGCCTTTTATTCCAATGATTTATGTTTTTTTAACTTTTTAAAACTTTTTTAAATCTAAATTCAATTAATTAACATATAATGTATTATTTGTTTCAGGTAATAATAATAATATTATTATTTCAGGTCTTTTCTTGTTCCATAAAAATTTTAGGATCATTTGTTCCAGTTCTATGAAAAAAGTTGATGGTATTTTGATAGGAATTGCATTGAATGTATGGATTACTCTAGGTAGCATAGACCTTTTCACATTATTTGCTCTTCTATTCCATGAACATGGAATGTTTTTCTATTTCTTTGTGTCTTCATCAATTTCTTGCAGGAGTATTCCATAGTTTTCTGAGTACACATCTTTTGCCTCTTTGGTTAGGTTTAATCTTAGGTATCTTATGGTTTGGAGTGCAATTGTAAATGGGATCAACTCTTTAATTTCTCTTTCCTCTGTCTCATTGTATAGAAGTGCAACTGATTTCTGTGCTCCCATTATCTATGTTAAAATGATCAATATTTGCTTGGAAATTATACTCATAATTATACTTCCGACCTAGAATCTGGAAAAGTCAAGGTAATAGTTGGCCAAGTGTTTGGTCAAATTTTGTCAAATATTGTCATTCTAAAAAAATTATCTATTAAGTATACACATGGATATAAATGTATATATTTTTATTAAAGCTATTAACCTTATTAAAGTTTATTAAATGTATTAAAGATAGATTGTGAGGTATTCTATTCTTTTATCCTAACTAATGGGTATTCATGTCTCGGTTTTGTGTGCTAAACAAATCATCACAAACATGAAGCTTTCCCTGAAACAAATAATTTGTATCACTTACCTATAGATGCACATACTAGGCAAAAACTAACAAATAAATACACTGAATACATGAGGAAGTTCAATAATTAATTCAAATAATTCATTTTAATGTGGGGCTTTAGGAGTGCTTATGGGTTTTTTAGGAGGTGAGGCCTAGCAGGAAAATGATGAAACAGGAAAAAAATTATCACTCAAATTTATCTACAGGATTCCTGGAGGAATTGTGGCAGCAGTGAGAACAGGTAAAATCAAAACACTTTTTTAATCATGAAAGGAATATAAATTTGATCAGGTGCCTTAAATAGTAGAAGCATCTGGTGTACATTACAGTTCCTCTTATAGTCTGATACTAAAGATTTTTATATCTGCATATTCCCTTAGCGTACACCACTCATTTTTTTTAGTATTTTTTTAGTTCTAATTTATTTTATTTTTTTAGTGTTCCAAGATTTATTGTTTATGCCCCACACCCAGTGCTCCATGCAATTCGTGCCCTCAATACCCATCACCAGGCTCACCCATCCCTTCATCCCCCTCCCTTCCAAAACCCTCACCACTCTTTTAAAAAATTCAAATTTTGGGGTACCTGGGTGGCTCAGTCATTAAGCATTTGCCTTGGGCTCAGGCCATGATCCCAGGGTCCAGGGATTGAGCCCCACATTGAGCTCCCTGCTTGGCAGGAAGCCTGCTTCTCCCTCTCTCACTCAGCCTGCTTATGTTCCTTCTTTTGCTGTGTTTCTCTCTGTCAAATAAATAAATAAAATCTTTAAAAAATAAAAGAAATAAAAATTCAAACAAATTCATACTTCTAAGGGCAAGATAATAGCTTAAAATCTTCTATAATCCTGCATTGTATTTTACATAATTGCTTCCCTTTGAGCACATTATTATCAGTTCTTTTTTTTTTTGCCAGTTCTTAATATCTGATCATCATCTGCCCAAGCCCAAGCATATCAAAGATAGCATATCATTTCCCACAGACATTAAGTTTATAAAATTAATTTTGCCAAAAACATCTCTAATGTGAAAAGAATATTACAGAGAGGGTTGCCACTGGTTTCCTACCTATCTCAGGCATGTCACTGAACCTCTCCACAGTTAATGTATTTCTCTCTTTTTGGACATATTTCTTAAGTATAGAAAAAATCTCAGAGCTTTTAGAAAAAGTCATTTCTGAGAGAGACGAGTGGTACCCTGGAGAGCATTCTCTTAACATCCGGATGTCACTAAGGGAAGTTTGACAGAGTGTAGTAGAATACAGAGTATGAAGAAAACCAGAGGAGAAAATGGAGCCCCAGTGATGAAGGTTACTGGGACAGACCATTCAGGATGTAATTTTCTGTTTACTATTTATTCTTATGATACCTCTTTGTCAGTATTAATTTTTCAATTTTAATATTTCTAGGTGGACATGTATCCTAAACTCATTTTTTGTACTCACAGATAGTATTATACATAAAAAAGATGTTAAATTCTCAAAAGTGAAGTCTCAGATGTAAATGTTTTGATTAATAACATCAAGGTGATTTTGAAAAAAGGAAGCAGAGCTTTTGCTCATAGGAAAGGACTATTTACAGTTATCAGGATTTAAATCAACATTTAATTTATTAAAGTAAAAAATAACCTAATTTTCCATATGCCTTGAAGCTCTACTTACAAATCTCACTATGATATCTATAGAGCTAGTAAAACAGAATATTTTCCTTCAGTTTTCTTGGATTAATGTTTGATTAACAAATTAGAATACAAGACAAAAAAATCAGACTCATAAATACAGAGAACAAACTCGTGTTTGTCAGAGTAGGTGGGTAAGAAAGACGGGTGATATAGATAAAGGAGAAGTACAAAGTTCCAGTTATAAAATAAATGAGATGAAAAATACAGCATAAGGAATACAGTTAATAATACTATACTAACATTGTATGGTGACTACTTATTGTTTTGAGCACTGAGTAATGTCTAAAATTGTTGAGTCGTATGCTGTACCTGAAACTATATAAATATTATGTAAATAATATAACATGGTATATTAATTATATTTCAGGTAAGAAAATTGAACAGAATTTCCTTAAACAAGTAATTTCATCCAGTAATTTAATTACTTAAATTTCCTGGGGCATATTACCTGCTTTTATGAATAAACCATACTTAAACTACAAAACATTGCTGAAAGAAACTACAACACACTACTGATAGATAAGGAATATATAAATAAATTAGGAGATAGTTCCACATTCATGGATCAGAAGACTAATAGTGTGAAGAGAGCAAATTTTCCCACGTTGATCTACAAATACAGAAAAGCTTAGCAAAAATCCCAAATGACTTTTTTTTGGCTAAAATTTACAAACCAATTCTAAAATTTATAAGGAAGGGTGAAAAATTCCTGAAATAAAACAGAGTTGGAAGACTTAAACAACCAAATTTCAAAAACAATTACAAAGCTGCAGTAGTTAAGACAATATGGTAAATACAGACAAATAGATCAATGAAAGAGAATTCAGAGTCCAGAAATGAACACTTATGCTTATCTGAGTGCAGATATAGGTAGTAAGGCAATTCAATGGGGGAAAGAATAGTCTTTCACCAGAGAATGTTGAGAAAACTGATTTTTCATAGCAAAATATGAATTTAGATCCTCACAACATATTTACACAAAAACTAATTCAAAAGAGGCCACAGACCTAATTTTGCCAGCTAAAATTCTAAACTTCTAGAAGAAAACATCAAAGTAGATCTTCATAATCTTGGGTTAAGCCAAAACTTCTTAAGAGTGGTACCAAGCACAATTTAAGAAAACAATAAATTTAAAACTTTGTGCTTTAAAAGACACCATTTTAAAAATGAAAACCCACAGAATGAATAAATACTTATAAATCATATATTTGGCAAATGACTTATAGCCAACATACATAAATGATTTTTGTAACTCAATAAAAAGATAAATGATCCAAATTTAAAAAATGATCAAAAGATTTGAAGGGATATTTTACCAGAGAATACTTATGGATAAGCACATGGAAAGATGCTTTCCCAATTAATCATAAGGGAAATTCAAATTAAAACCACAGTGAGATATCACTTCACATCCACAATGATGATCATCATGATCATCATCATAAAGACAATAACAAAGATTTGTGAGGATACTAGAAAGAGGGAGAAGCAGGCTTCCCACCAAGCAGGGAGCCCGATGTGGGACTTGATCCCGGCTCTCCGGGATCATGACCTGAGCTGAAGGCAGTCGCCCAACCAACTGAGCCACCTAGGCGCCCTGCAAACATCATATATTGTTTGATTCCACTTACATGGAATGTCCAGAGAAAGCAAACCCATAGAAATAGAAAATATATGGCACCTGGGTAGCTCAGTTGGTTAAACGACTACCTTCGGCTCAGGTCATGATCCCAGAGACCTGGGATCGAGCCCCACATTGGGATCGAGCCCCACATTGGGCTCTCTGCTCAACAGGAAGCCTGCTTCTCCCTCTCTTACTCCTCTTACCACACATCTCTGGCTGTATTTCTCTCTGTCAAATAAATAAATACAATCTTAAAAAAAAAAGAAATAGAAAATAGATTAATATTGCATGAAGTATATGATAGGAAATGTGGTAACGGAATAATGGCCTCCCAAGATGTCCATGTTTCAATACTCAAAGTCTGTGAATGTGTCACCTTACATTGCAAAGGAATTTTGCATAGGTCATTAAGTTAACAATCTGGAGATGGGGAGATTGTTCTGGATTATCTGGATGGGCCCAATGTAATCACTAGCATATCTATAAGAAGAAAAAGGAATGTCAGAGTTAGAGAGATTTGAAGGTGTGCTTCTGGATTTGAAAATGGAGACAGGTTAATAGCAAGGGAATTCTGACAGTCTCTAGAAACAAAGAAATGAAAGAGATAGCATCCCCGTAAGAAACCACTAGCCAGGGAACAGATTCTCCCTTCAAGCTTCCAGAAGGGATGCATCTTTGTCAACATCTTGATTTTAGTCCTGCAAGATCCATTTTGATCTCTGACCTCTAGATCTATAATATAATAAATTTTTGTTTCTTTAAACCACTTAAGTTTGTGGTTATAGTAATTTTTAGTATAGTTAGTATAGTAATTGTTATAGTTATAATAGAAAATAGGGCTCAAGACTCTAGGGGAGAATCTGTTTCTTTGACAGAGGCTGCCTGCATTCTTTGGCTTATGGTCCCATATCACTGACTTTGCCTCCATGTGCATAACCCCTTTTCCTTTTCTTTTTTTTTTAAAGATTTTATTTATTTGAACAACCCCTTTTCTGATTCCGTTCCCTCTTTTATCTATAAAAACCTTGTGATTACATTGGACACACCCAGATAATATATGATAATTTTCCCATCTCAAGATTCTTAAATTTATTACATTTGTAAATTCTCTTTTGCCATGTAAGATAATATATTTATAGGTCCCAAGTACAGATATCTTTGAAGATCATTATTCTGCCTACCACACATGCTAAAGATGCTAAAAATTGCATACCTGATTCCTATTTAAGATTTTCAAATGTTCTGTAGGACAAAATAAAAATCCTAAGATGAATACTTTGATCTTATAGATAAAAAAAAAAGGTTAATCTTACAAATACATCAAATCAAGCTTTTGCAATGACTTCAATTTGGTTTACAAAATAAGTCAAATTCTTTATGCCTTTCTGCTTAAAATCATTAAAATTAATAAAAGTTCAAATTATTCCCATATTCAACATTAATGTGTTCACATTGTAAGTTTTATTTATTTCATCATTTCTAAGTTTTAATATAAATCCTCCCAGGGTTGAAAAGATAACCAACCAACTTATTGAACATTTTTTCCAGTCTCAGGAAAACTAAAGTTATTGATACAATTGCTTATCTGTCTGAGAATAAAGATTAAGATATTAATGGAGGCTGTTTTTTTATGGTTTATGTGCTGTCGGGGACGGTGCATGATCCGCCCTTCCCTCCATGCCCAAGCCACCAGAAATTCTGGTGGAGGTACCTGTGAATGTGAATGAAAGCCCCTCTGGGATTTCCCTGCCTAGAATCAGAAAAACCACTTACCCTGTGGGTCAGGGCAATACGTCCTTGGTGTGCTTATTCAAGACATATAGTTCCATTTAATCCTCCTCCCAATAATCATATCTCTGTATCCCTTATCTGTATTTCTTGATCCCTGTGCCTCAATGGTCTCAACTTCTGTGAGTTTAAGTAATCACTCTGTACCCTGCAGTAACAATACTAATCCTGTCTCTAGGGTGGGTGCAAAAGCAGTTAAAGATTTAACTGCACCACCCAACTTCCTCTCTTGGGAATAATAAAAGACTGGGACCCTTGACAGTCAAGAGAGACAAAGCCATGAGATAGAGAGAGGAAGACTGAGAGAGAAAGAAGGAAGAGCAGAGCAAAGAGACAAAGCCATGAGACTGAGAGTCTGAGAGACAGAAACAGACACAGAGAGAAAGACAGAGAGCAAGAGATAGAGAGACAAAGCAAGAGAGAGACAGAGACACAGAGAGAGACAGAGACAGCAACAGAGAGAGAAACAGAAACAGAGAAGCAGAGAGCAAGAGAGACAGAACTAACAACTGTTTGCCTAAAGCTAGATTGATGTAACTAAAAAGTTTTAAATAAAGAACCCCGAAGACACAGTTTTCAGGAGAGGAGATCCCCACTCCACTCTTTGAGTCAGGTCTCCTCATTTTATCGCCAACTCTGTCACCACCTTCGGAGAACCCTGACTGTTACTGTTGCCGGGGCCAGTTCTCGGCAATGTGACTAATCTTTAGATATACTACTGTGCAAATACGTGTCCACCATGTTCAAGTGGCCATTTGGCTCATTCTTCCACATATCAACCATTGTTTCCACTTAAAATTATTCAATTTATCTATTAACTATTTGACTGAAGCCTGCATTATTTTTTTTTCATCCCATTTAGGTCACTATAACTCTAAAGTCATTCTAATGGCATCTCCAGAATGCTTTCCTGTCCCTTTTTGTTCCTCCTACTATAGCAAAAATCTGCATGCTAGCGACAACTTGGATGTTGTGTTGAAGCTTTGCAAATAATACTTTTCTAAACTAGTTTATACCTCTCCTTACTTTGTGAACACGTTCTATCAAACAGAATATAACTTTTTTATTGATATATATCATATTTAAAAGTTGTTCTGTTATTGATATTAATAAGTTGCTCTGGTCTAAACTTCATAGGCTATATGACAAATGTTTTGTGGGGTTTTTTTGAAATCTATTATTTTGGGGTGCCTGGACAGCTCAGTCATTAAGCAGCTGCCTTCCGCTCAGGTCATGATCCCACAGTTCTGGGATCAAGCCCCGTGTTGGGCTCCTGGCTCAGCAGGAAGCCTGCTTATCCCTCTCTCACTCCTCCTGCTTGTGTTCCCTCTCTTGCTGTGTTTTTCTCAGTCAAATAAATAAATAAAGTATTCAAAAAAATCTGTTATCTCTACTAGATTATTATTAATATTTTAAAATTTATTTTAGAGATAAAGAGAGAGCATCAGTGGGGGAGGGAGAGAGGGAGTGAGGAAGACAGAGAGAATCTCAAGCCGACTCCATGCTAACCATGGAGTTCAACATGGGGCTCAATCCCATGACTCTGAGATCATGATTTGAGCCAAAACCAAGAATCAGATGCTCAACCAACTGAGCCGCCCAGGTGCCCCTCTACTGGATTATTTTTATTAAAAGGAATAGAAAATATCCTGAGAAGTATGGCAGTCTTTTCAGCAAGATTAATTGCTATATTAAGCACTGAGGGTTTCTGTGATGACATTGTATATGTACAATAGATACACATATATACAATGTCTATATCACATATAGTATATATATATATATAATAACATTATCAATTCTATTTGCTTTATCATATCTACTGAGTTGTTTGAAACTTGTAAACAAAAATTCCCCACGCTTTCTACACCATTAGAGGACCAACAACACCTCCTTATAAGTTTCAATAGCTTATTTTCTGTTCAATTTAAGGAGAGACCTTAATATCATGTACAGATACCTGATAACATCCTGAATTAGGGGTATAGTCTTTCCATGTAAAAAGGAGTCTGGAAATCAATAGTTCATGGTTGGTATACTGACTGAAAGGCCTTAGGGTCTCTTTAGCTTCCTGCTTTCCCATCCTTAACATGAAATTCATCTTTATTATTGTGAATGTCTATGGCCACACAAAAGCATGTATTAGAGTCACTAATTAGCATTGTATAAGAATTGTTAATGGCAGAAGAAAGTGATCACAATATTATTTTATTCCCTTTGGTTTGCTGAAACAAAATAATGTAAACTGAATAGTTTATAAACTATAGAAATTTATTTCTCACAGTACTGGAGTTAGGGAAGTCTAAGATCAGGTGCCTGCAGTTTCAGTGTCTGGTGAGAGTCTATTTCAGCATAAATAGCTCACATGGAGGGAGGAACAAGCTTGCTTTCTGGGGTCTCTTTTATAAAAGGACTAATCCCAATCATAAAAAGTCTACCCTCATGACTTACTCCCTTCCCAAAGGCCCCATTTCCTAATACCATCACAGTGGGGTTAAAATTTCAACATGTGAATTTTGGGGTACATAAACATTCAGACCACAGCAAATATATTAACTAAAAAAGCAATAACTGAGAAATACATATACTTTACACTCTTTTTTTAAAAGATTTTATTTATTTATTTGACAGAGAGAAACACAGCTAGAGAGGGAACACAAGCAGGGGGAGTGAGAAAGGGAGAAGCAGGCTTCATGCCGAGCAAGGAGCCTGATGTGGAGCTCCATCCTGGGACTCCGGGAACATGACCTGAACAGAAGGCAGACGCTTAGCAACTGAGCCACCCAGGTGCCCCTACCTTATACTCTTTAAGATAAAATTGTTTTACAAGAGTCTATACATGTTTGTACAAAGCACTAACAGATTTATATATCAGGAACCACCAATGATTATATGTATAAGTTAAACTATAGAGATATTTATTTTCCCACATCTCTATGTTCCATAACACTGCATTATTTTCATAATTAAGATATAAAACAAAAAGCACTTTAAAGGGCAAAATTTTGCTTTTCCCAAAACCTTAACAAAATATACTTCCATTTATATAATCTCAACCTGAATGGGATTGTCTGGTCTTGCTTAAATGCCCCCAGAAACACAGAGAGGTAATTATTTCTGCCATAATAAAGTTGGGGTTTTGATAGTAAATAAGAAGTGAAGGGAGAATGTGTACTGAGTAAGGAAATGGCACTGCCCACCATAGATGCATGTATGCTGACCTTTGTACTTAATGATTACTCAGCTATACTATGCCTAAAAGATGAATTTGTGAATCGGTACCTAGTGGTCGCATGTTAGTTTGGGCATAAATGAGATCAGAGACTTATGATGTAGCAGAAAAAGCATGATTGAATTCAGCCCTGTATTCTAATAGCATCCTCACACATTTTTTTTATACTTAAAAGAGTAGAAATAATCCCTGTTCTTTTGGTGATGCTTTTAAACAATGCATCTATGAAGTATGATATATATAAAGAGAGAAAACCAAGGGTTGACTTTGCAAATAAGGTCATATGTTTTAGCCATCCACAGGGAGCTGATTCTAATTCTCACTATATTGCATTAGGCACGATGAGTTCCAAAGGTAGGAAACTTAACACTTCTTACAGAATTAATTCTATTTCTGGAGATATCTATCAGAAAGTTCTTTCCTTTATTGACTCAAATCTGTCTTCTATTTTAGAGCAAAGGTTCTTAAAAAGTTAAAAACATCTCTTGTAATTTAGGGGCACCTGGGTGGCTCAGTTAGTTAAGTGTTTGCCTTCAGCTCAGGTCACGATGCCAGGGTTCTGGGATTGAGCCCCATATGGAGTCCCATGTCTGGCTCCCTGCTTAGTGGGGAACCTGTTTCTCCCTCTCCCTCTGTCGCTCCCCCTGCTTGTGCTGTCTCTGTCAAATAAATAAATAAAATGTTTTTTGAAAAGAATGTCTCTAGAAATTTAAATACACTGTGTGATAAATAGAAACTTTCCTATTCATGGTGTTAGATTTGGAGTTGTTATTTTCTTTCTTTTTTTTTTTGAGAATTTTATTTTATTTTATTTTATTTAAGATTTTATTTATTTATTTGACACAGAGAGAGATCACAAGTAGGCAGAGAGGCAGACAGAGAGAGAGGAGGAAGCAGGCTCCCCACTGAGCAGAGAGCCTGACGCGGGCCTCGATCCCAGGACCCTGAGATCATGACCTGAGCCGAAAGCAGAGGCTTTAACCCACTGAGCCACCCAGGCACCCTGGAGTTGTTATTTTCAATATAATTTTTATTTCAGAGGGAAATATTTCCTTATATGTTTTCTATTACAGTATATTTCTCTTCAACATTTGTTACCAGTGTACTTCTAGCAAATAACTGCCTTTATAAATTAACTTTGATATTACCTAATAATGAATATGAATGTGTCCAGTTTTTCTATTTCCTTTCAGAACAAGCACATCTGGTACTCAGAGGCATTGCTCAGTCTCACACAAAGAGGGTTAGTTGATGAAGCTTCTTGAATATCCCAAGTGCCAGTGAAAGCAACTTGGCTTCCTCTGAATACTCTATTTCATGCCCCAAATACTATGTGAGTGTCTAAAACTGCACATGTCTTTCTGATAGTTTTTTGCTTCCCTGATACCCAGGCCAATCTCAAAGGCATTCCTCTATCTTCTTGGTGCATTAGCTGGATCCCAGGGTATCTTCCAAGCCATGTTTTCATGGGACTGAAAGTCAATAGGCCATCTGCCCCACTGGAAGTAGCTTTGCCATCTGGCTGTAGGAAATTGGGCCATGTCTAACTGGTTTAAAGTGAATTGGTAGTAAATCTTTCTTATATTGCAGCACAAAACACAATCATGAAAAGACTGTCTTTGTAAGGTAGAGAGACGCATCTTTGGATTGATCCTTGGCTCATTTTACCCCCATATGCCAACCAGGAAGTTGTCAGTTTAACACCATTTATAGACTGTCTATTATATGCCAGATGTTTTATATTCATTATCTTTAATACTCACAAGAACCACATGTAAGTTTTCTTTCCCCACTTAACAGATGTACTCCTAGGCTTAGAGAGATTAGCTGAGATGCCCAAGGATGTGCAGCCCAGCAGAAGAGTGTCTTGATACTAAACCTCTGTGGGTTCTGTGGCCACACACACCTGCTTTCCATAACCTGACATCAGATTCCAGTTTCTATGCCACTCACGTATACGGCAGTCAAGGAAGTTAGTGGGATTTTTTAATTTGCATTTATTATTTGTATGATTTTTCCCACTGAAATAATAAATAAGCTTTGAATTTGGAAAAGAAAAACAAAACAGTACTTGCACCCTAACATTTTCCAAAGCCAGAGAAGAAGAGAGTCCTTGAAAGGCTTCCATGGGGTTTCTTTTAGTACATGTTAGCCATTCTGACTTTCAGCTCTTCCTCAATTGCAAAGATTTGTTTACTCACTTGAAAACAGAATGTTTTAAGCCAACTTATCAGTATTCATTTGGGTAGAATGGAAACTTAACTAGCATGCAAATGTGATTTAAAAGGAAAAATTATTATCTGGTTAAAATTGCTTAATCATTTCCAGCGATAAGCCTCAGTCAGAAAAGAAGGAAGCCTAAGGCCAGATGTGCCACAACCCAACCAGGGAAGAAAAGGGGTCCAGAAGGGAATTGCTCTTTTGTTTAAAATCATGATCTATTAGAATTCTTGTGGACAGTAAACTCAATAGATATTCAAATTGGACCCTCCCATCTTTATTGCTGATGGGAATTCAATAGAAAAATAATTTCTTCACAATTTCCAATAGTAATTCTTTGGTTGGGAGTGTCAGATTAATGTTTTAGAATGCTTAGAATATGAATTCGAGAGGTCATTTTCTGTGGCAAATTACGTACAAGTAAAATATTTTCAGGCTCCTGGGTGGCTCAGTCAGTTAAGCGTCTGCCTTTGGCTCAGGTCATGATCCCAGAGTCTTGTGAACAAGCCCATATAGGGCTCCCTGCTTAGTGAGGAGCCTGCTTCTTCCTCTCCCACTGCTGCTCCTCCTGCTTGTGCTGTCTCTTTGTCTGTCTGTCAGATAAATAAAATTTGAAAATAAAATTTTTTCCATGTATACTCTGGAACAAAGAGCTTTCTTTCTATCCTTTTTAAATTCATTCTAGTGTTAAGATGTAGAAATTGCATGTGCTTGGGGCACCTGGGTGGCTCAGTTGGTTAAGCATCTGCCTTGGGTTCAGGTCTTGATCCCAGGGTCCTGGGATTGAGGCCCCCATTAGGGTCCCTGCTTGGTGTGGAGCTGCATCCCCCTCCCACTCTCCCTGCTTGTGTTTCCTCACTCACTGTGTCTCCCTCTGTCAATTAAATAAATAAAATCCTTAAAAAAAAGATTACATGTGTTTTCAGAGTAAGTGATATATTAATTTTCAGAGAAGACGTATATGTGTATATATGAACATAGTAAAATGGCATGAATTAAAGCAATAAAATAAAGACCAGAAATCACTAATTCCATATGGGTATTTTTTTTTAAACAAGAACATATTTTTAAGAATAGTATCTGAGAAACTATTTTTCATGAAGATTTTTCATGATACCCTTCCTTGCTAGAAATCTTCAGGTCACCCAATCTGCTGGAGTAGACCCCAAGTTCTGTTGGTCCTGGCGAAAGGCCACAGTGCATAGGTATCCAGATTCAAGACTTGGACTGCAAAAGTAACCAGGAACCAGGGCCCCCAGATGGAAAATCTAATCCACCTGCAATGGCTATTGATCAGTCCTTAGACAGAAGCAGGCTGGAGGTCAGAGATAGAAGATGGGAGAGAGATTACAGTTTTTTACAGAGATGGAGACTTAAAAAAAAAAAAAATAGGTTGGATGCTATCCAAACACGTGGGTTGAGAAAAAGAAAGCAAGTGGTGAAGGACATACAACAGGATGAGATTCCTATAGTCTTGTTTTGTCTTGTCCTCTTTCACTAGGTATCCCCCTCCCTTGATGGTATTTTCAGTTATCATGGATTAAAATAACATCTTTAAGTTATGTTTGTTTTGTTGAATTCAGAATAAAACCCAAAGTCTTTTCGGTGGCCTAAAAATATTGCATCATCCGGGCCTAGCTTCATCTTTCATTATTCTTCCCACCTCACCTTCCCACTCTTTAACATCCTGTAGGTACTGAATTTTCCACATTTCTACATGACTATCTCATTCTCTTCCTTTAGGTCTCAGCTTCACTGTTACATCCTTCCTGATCACTTTTCCTAAGGCAGGTTCTCATCTGATATTCCACTGGACCCTTGTTTCCTCCAAAACTGTTATTATAATTTTCAACTGTTAATTTGTCTATTTCCTTTTTTTCCTTGTCACCCTTACAACAATGTAAGCTATGTGTGTTCGTTGTTTACCAAATTATTGCAACATTTGTTAAATGAATGAGTTGATCAGTGGTCAAAAGCCTCAGCTGTTTGGACCAAGGTCTGATTTGAGAAGATGGAATGAGAGAGGATTCTCTGGTTGGGGCCGTTTCCAAGGGGTTCTGGGATGACGACATTCAGGAAGAGGCACTCCTCCAGGATTCCTTGGTAGCCCTGCCTGTCTCAATGGAATCTGTTTCATCCCTTATATTAATTACTTTTACTCACAATTTACCTGTTAATTGTTAAAGAAGAAATGGAACCATTGAACATTTCAAGAGCTATGAAGGTCAGAGAAGCCTTGTGCCGGTTGGAACAAATTCTCTTGGGCCCTCAACAGACTGTTTATTGGTTAAGCTGACCTATTATCTTTGCAGGGGCTTGAAGTAGAACAGAAGAGAAAGTCCAGTGGCATAATGGGCTGCCATCAGATGGCAGCAAAGAGTTGTTTCTTCTTGCGTGGCTACCTATTAACTTTGCCCCCATTTAAAGAGAATTGGAATATGATATTTTCTATATTTTTTTCTATATTGTTTTCTAGATATATTTAAAGCATTACTGAATTTTATCATTTGGCATTTATATCTATTTATTTCAAACACTGCCAATTTGTAGAATCAATGGGGAAATTCCATTGCATAAAGGAATATCTTTAGAAAAGAAAAAAATTCTTAGATTTGCAAATTTATTGAGTTAAATGATAGGTTTCAGCTTCTTAGAAAATTATTTTTCTCTAAGAATCTTAGAATTAACATAGAATATATATGAGAGAGCTAATATGATATAAATGTTTTATATTTGAAGATGAATTAATTCACTTGACACCAATTTTAGTCAAAGGAAATAAGAAAAAGTACATGTGTTGTATCAGGTGCTCTCAATAGTAATATGCTAACACCTGTGTGATTTTATTAACTGTTATGATCACTTTGCTCCCTTGTTAGAACTGAACTACTTAAGATCACATAAAAGCATTTAACATCCTAAACCTGAATTAGCTATACCAACAGTAGCTATAATCATTTCCCTCTCTTCATCACCTAGTCTAGTCACGGAGAACTCACCAAGCCCCAAGCACCTCATTCACTTCAGTGCTAGTCCCAGTTCTGGGACTAATCCACCAGCTCTCTCTACCTGACAAGTCCTGCTTATTTTTCAAGACCCATAGCAAACCTAACCTCCTCTAAAAGCTTTTCTCCCTTTCATTTTCCTTCAGGCAAAAAGACCCTCCTTTCTTTAGTGTCTATATTTTATATATAGTACGGCACTTCATTCGATCATTCATCTAGTAAATAATTATTATTTAATTAGCCATGAACTACACCAGGTGCCAAGAAATACAATGATCAGGTCACTGCTATCATGCACACTAGCAAAGTAAGGAGACATTATATGAGCAATTAATAGTATGATGAAGGGTATGAAAACATATAGGAAAATATGTCTTTTACATATAATAAAGGTGTTTTTGGAGAATGATTCTAACATAGAGAAGTTAGCCAGCCAAGGAGACAAGCATTCCAGGCAGAGGAAAGAGCATACACAGACCCCCTCAGTTAAAAGATGGTGTTTGGGGGCGCCTGGGTGGCTCAGTTGCTTAAGCGACTGCCTTCGGCTCAGGTCATGATCCTGGAGACCCCGGATGGAGTCCCACATCAGGTTCCCTGCTCCGCGGGAAGCCTGCTTCTCCCTCTCTCACTCCCCCTGCTTGTGTTCCCTCTCTGGCTGTGTTTCTGTCTGTCAAATAAATAAAATCTTTAAAAAAAAAGAAATCTTAAAAAAAAATGGTGTTTGTTAGTTTGAGGGACCAGGAGAAGCCTCATGTGCTAGAGCAGCTCCCTCTCTTTATTTTCCTGTTCCTAGTAAGGTTCAGACTCTTCTGCATTTTGCATACATAATACCTTAAAGATTAAAAATAGAATCTCCAAGCTGCAGAGATTCTAACTGAACATTTTAATAACTTTTTTTTGTATGTTAATCAACTTTCTAAAATATGAGCTATTTTTAGCACCAGTAACACTTGTACCTTTGGGTCCAATTCTAATTCTCTTCACATCGCCAACGATCTCTCTGCAGCAGTCTCTTTGAAATCAATCAGTGCTTTCAGGAGAGAAAGTTATGCAGTGAAGGATAGAACTGGGTCATGGCGAGCATTCTTCCTCACAGAATGCTGAATTCTTTTACTTCCAGGTGCAGAGACAGGGTTAGATGATTACTATTTAGAGAGAACAAAATGGACCATTACAGTAGACCAAAGAAAGAAAGAAAAAAGGCTTACCTCAGAAAGTTTATTCCAGACTGGCTGTGTTGTTGTTTCCAGACTTTTAACTTCACCAATAAACAAATTACACTGAGTAAAATTGCTATTAAGAAAAAAATCCCTAGTCTTAAAACTGGCAAGCAGTTTCTCATGCAGCCTCCTCACACCCACATTCTCCGAGTACATTCTTGAGAAGGCCAGCAGATGATCTACTGCATGATCATAGATGTCCAGGGACTTTAGAAATTTCCATTAATTTTAAATTTAATGGGTTTTGGAGTGAGAAATATATAGTGATTTACCCACTTATCTTTTTTTAAGGGAAAGAATGCAAACGTACTCATCTGAAAGAAGGTTGCAAGACCTTTCATCCTCCCCTACTGTCTATCTTTTCATTAGCAGTTCCAGTTCTATACCAACCAGAAAAAAAGGAAAGCATCCTTTTGCATCTTCATCTTGACTTTGAATTGCTTGGAAGCCTGTTCTGTTGGACTTTTCTTCCCACCTCTATCATTCAAGTAAAGTGAAGCAGGTTAGGTTTGGGATAGACAGGAGTCCTAAAGAATCCTAAAAAGTCCTAGAGATTTTAATCCATGTACTATATTAATTCATTTTAGAAAACCAGGTGGGGGATGCAAGAGAATATTTCTACTTCATAAGAAAGTCTATGAAAGGAACATTTGGGGAAGAGTATGAAATTTTGACTTCTAGCTTCTAATTCTTCACAAAGATGTAATACCTTACTCATGCACCTACCAACCCATTGAAGCAACTGCTCTTATTGCTTTCAGTGCCTTTCTATTGCCTCTGAAAAGGGAGGACACCAAACATTTTAAAGAAAAAATAAATTTCTGAATGATTTTTTAGGTAACAACATACCAGGAAGAATGGTCTCAAAATACAAGAAAAAGAAAAAATGACTTTAATTTCCAAGGTAAGTGCATAAATACAAAAATAGAAGCTTTGAGATATCCTGAGATAAAACTTAAAGAAAGAAAATGTAATGTTGGACTGGAGAGAAAGTAGATGCGGAGTCAATTTCTGATTCTCTTCACTGTACACATCTTCCCCTTTCATGGAATAGAAGATTAGATAATAAAAGCCCTTTAAGGTCTAAGGCAAAGAGGTTGAAATTGGGGAAAGGAAAATTCTTCCCGTGTGGACATCTGAGAAAAGTATCTTGCTTTTATCCCTTTCAAGACCAAAGTCTGGGTTGGGTTTGATAAATAATTTCAGATGGATTTGACAATTGGAAATCAGGGGTGTCCTGTGCTCTACTTCTTATCTGACTTGGTAGGAGGGGAACATTAGCACAGAGCACCCTAGTCATAATGGAGTAAGAATGGATGCAGGGCTGTTCTAGAAGGGAAAGGCTATTATCCATTTCCTCTTGCTCTCCATGGGCTAAGAGCAGTACAGATAAGCAACTGAAAGATTTCTATGATTCCTTGAAAATGATAGAGAAGAAGGCTGAGAAAGTACAGATGGCATTGAATATGCCTTGGAGCTGGGATGAGGAATATGTAGGGTGAGCTACATTGTCCTAGCAAGTGGGGAGAAAGGCAGTATCACAGGTATCAGCAGCAGATGGCAGAGGGAATGAATGCTGGTCATTCTAGAAAAATATGGGTTATATATCTCAGTGAAGGTATACTAGGGAAGAAAATGGCAATGGATAGATACCAGCTATTCCTTGCAGTCTTACTTTAGTATGCTTGCAGTATACTAAAAATCATGAATTTATACGTTAAAAGAGTACTTTAGTACTTTCTCCCCTGGGTGGAAGGAAAGAGAAAGAGGGAATAAATATTCTTGAATGAACAGAATTAAATTTGTTTTAAATTCAGTACAAACTGAGTGTAATGAGAACTGGCAGATTTCAGTGTGTCTTTAGTAAAAACAAAATGGAGTCTTGAGGGCTAAGTTAGTTCAGTTAAGGAGAATCAAAAGGAAACTTAATTTTTGCATATCTGAATTTTGTGATTCTGAAGACCCTTTAGATGCAATAGACATATAGTATTCAGCATGGAGCTGCTGAGAATGTGTTACTATAATATTCAAATGAATGATGTTCTTGGCCAAAAATGGTCTATATATTCTGTTTCTAAAACCCCATGGGTCTGTGCAGCTTTGGCCACATTTATTGTTGAAAAGTTCAATGGAAAAAAAGACTCTCAATATGGGATTTCTTAGGAGGTTAGGGAAACAAGCATTACCCCTGAAGAGAAAGAACCCCCAAAACCAAAAAAACAGATTCAAAGAAACTGATTATTATATGAAAACACTGTGGCATCCTGAGTAGTATAAAGGAACACACAGCTGTAATAAAATATGTTGACTCCAGGAGATAAAACAACGGATTAAAAAAAATGAAGAGTGTTTGCAAAACAAAACAAAATAATGTCCCCCAATTGCAATCAATGAGTAAATTAAAATATATTGTGCAAGGAGGTAAGTTGCTAAATTGGATCCCAGGGATTGAGAAAACACTGATATTGGGGCTAAACTAGAATAGCAATCACTGAATACAGAGAAAAGAACAAGGAACTAAAATAATAGTTAAGAGATGATGGGTGGAGAGGATGGAGAGAAGAAAATCAATCAAAGGATTGACTGAGGTTATTCTTTAAAAAAAAGTATATTTGGGGGGGGCATGAAGAGAATCTCAAGCAGACTCCCTGCTGAGCACTGAGCCCAATCCCATGACCCTGAGATCATGACCTGAGTCCAAATCAAGAGTCTGATGCTTAACTGACTGAGCCACCCAGATGCCCCAGAATTGAGGTTATTCTTAAGGATGATATAAACCAAATACAATAGAAGTGATTGTTGGAGGCAAAAGTGAAGATAAAAATTCTGACTCTCATCTTCCCCCTCCCCACCCCAACGAAGGAGATCAAATGATTTTATAAGTGCCTCATTCTCTTTAGGTATTTGTTTTTTGTGCTTTAAATAGTAGAGTGCAGATCGGTTGTTGTTTCCTCCATCTGAATCCTGAAAACAGCAGGTGCAGCACCATATGCCGGAAGTGATTACAGTTAATGGGTCCTCAGGGATGGAAATCAGGGAGTGAATAGTTGATCAAGTTAGGGTTTAAAAGTGAGGAAGAACCAGTTGACATTAGAAAATGGGGCACTGGTAACACATGATATGTAATGACAAAGTAGCTTTTGAAATGATCACTTTTGGTCTGGAATAAAGTATCTTACCAAAGGCAAAACTTCACAGATAAAGTAGCTACTTTTATAGAAATAATGAGTATACTAAAAATCATGAATTTATACCTTAAAAGAGTGAATTTTATGGCATATCAATTAGACATCAATAAAATTGTTATTAAGAAAAATAAATTGAGGGGTGCCTGGGTGGCTTAGTCATTGAGCATCTGCCTTTGGCTCAGGTCATGATCCCAGAGTCTTGGGATTGAGCCCCACATCAGGCTCCCTGCTCAGGGGGAACCTGCTTCTCCCTCTCTCACTCCCCTTGCTTGTGTTCCCTTTCTAGCTGTTTTTCTCTGTCAAGTAAATAAATAAAATCTCAAAAAAAAAAAAAAAAGAAAGAGAGAAGAAAAGAAAAATAAATTAGGGTCCCTGGGTGGCTCAGTAGGTTAAGCGTCTGCCTTTGGCTCAGGTCACGATCTCAGAGTCCTGGGATGGAGCCCCACATCGCTGCTCAGCAGGGCATCTGCTTCTCCCTCTCCCTCTGCCCCTGCTTATGTGCTCTTTCTCAAATAAATAAATAAAATCTTTTTAAAAAGTAAAAAGTAAGAAAAACAATTTTAAAAAGAAAAAAATGGGGTAAGTTTGAAATAGTAAATATTATTTTTATATGACTAACAAAATCCATGGAATAGATGTTATGAATGCATATTTATAAAGTGATTATAGAGTTTGGGGAGTTACTAAGTGGTAAAGTTATAGAATATGAAAAATCACTATGTGGAGTTTTTCGGGAGGAATTTATTCAAGATGTATGCATTTTATTGGAAAGTGACAGCCTGAAAAGGATAAAGAATTGATTGTTAATTGAAAGGCAGCAAAAATAAAAACAAAAGAAGTCAAGTTAAAAAAAAGAAACAAATGGTTCTGGGAAGGGGATTAAGGCTTCCATGAAAGGTCATCCCTGAATATTGTAACTATGCTGGAAAATAAAGATTTAGGGTTTGGTTTTTTTTTTTTTT
>PITA01022166.1:0-30712 GCA_004023965.1 Spilogale gracilis | reverse complement strand
CTGAGGCCGGGCAGGGCCAGAGGAGGAGGGCTGGGGGGCTGGGGAACACTGACCCCATGGCCATTCTTCCCAGGCACTGGGGATGTCTGTTGGGGGGATACAGGGTGTCTTTCAGTGAAGTGGGGGAGGAAGCACAGTCAGGTCGTGGGGGGGCCATTTGTTGCCGTGGCTGAGAGAGGGGAACGTGGGGGAAGAACGTGGAGTTTGGAGTCGGACTTGACTCTGATCTCTGTGACCTTGGGCAGGTCATGCCCCTTCTCGGAGCTTACTTTCCTGTAGGATGAAGTAGTACTCCCTTTTTGGCTATGTTGTTGGGAGCAGTGATTCATCCGACAGGAACGTGAATGTGAAGTGTCTGGCACATAGTGGGAGTTCAGTGAGCGTCAACACTGGGAGTGGTTGCAGAAGTGATGACAAAGGGGGCTAAGAGACCGCTGTTCTTGATGGAACTGTGGTCTCGTGGCCCCATCCTGTATGGCCAGCTCCAGCACCCCCTGCTCAGGCAGCCTGCTCTGCCACTTAAGCTCTGGGCTCCCACAGTGTCTCTGTCCCTCTCTTTCACAGCGCTGTCTGCTGGACAGTCATCTGTCCCCGCCTCTGTCTGCTCCATAGTTCTCAGAGTTCCTGGAGTTGAGGGCCCTGGGCGGGATTGCTTGTGGCTGACTGAGTGGCATTGGTCTGTCCGTCTGGAGCACCGATCTGGGGGCAGTGGAAGGGCAAGGTCAAGGGGAACTAATACTTAACATTTGCTCAGCTCTTACTAGATGTTCTACAAACTTTATCTCAGGTCTCACTGAAACTGTGCAAGGTAGGCGTCATACCCCCGTTTTGCTGATGAGAAAATTGAGGCTGAGAGAGAAGAGGGACTTGTTCGCGTTCACTCACTGCTGGGTAAGAGTCCCACCCAGGCTGTGTTTCTAGCCACTGTTCCATTCTGGTCTGCGGCAAAGAAGGGAGACTGCTGCCCAGCCCCCAGGCCTGAGCCCCAAGGCGCACCCACCTGTGTCTGACAGCTACTTCAGAGGACACCTTTGCGTAGAAGTGCCTATGTGTCCCTGCGGGGCGGGACCTTGATTCTCTGGTGCTATGGGGTGGAGGTGGCTTGGGGAGCCCTGGAATCTAAGGATAAGGAATGGGATTTCTGTCTGCAGTGGGATCCTGGTTCTGAGGAGCTGGAGCATGGAGCAGAACCACAGAAGCTCTCTGTTGAGGTTTTCCCCACCAGGGGGTCAGCTTGCGTGCTCCAGCTGCATCGGGAGTGTGTAGGCGCCATGTGTGTAACTGCTCTCTGGAGGGGGCCTCTGTGTGTCACCGTGTGTGTACCCACTTAGGCACGTGTGTAAGCCTACGTGTGCACCTGCTGCGGCTTTCACAGAGTGTGCACCTGTGCCACCGTGAGTCCTGGCTGCGCATCTGAGTGTTTGTATCGCGTACAAGTTTGCAGTTTGCTGGGGGGGATGTGTATGGCGGGGGGGGGTGCGCTGAGGTGTAAGGTGAGAAGCTGTCAGAGGGGACATATGGGGCAGGGGCCTCCAGCAGCCACTGAGCCTAGTGCTCAGTCCCCCTCGAGATCTCTATAGTCCCCCTCGAGATCTCTACTTCCAGAATCATTCATGTAATGAAATCCAACGCTTTCCTCGTCTCTACCTTAAAACATTTCTGGCACAGACTTTGTCGTTAGAGAGTTTTCAGCTCAGATCCTAGCTCCACCATCTGCTGTGCAGGAGGCTGGTGAGTTACCCACTTTCCTGGGCCCAGGGTTCCTCCTGCAGATTGTTGTAATGACCGGAGATGACACCTGTGTGCCCAGCGCACAGGAGGTTCTTTGAGCGGAACGACGTCCCGTCAAACCTTGCCCGTAAGCAGGGAATATCTTCTTGACATCATCGCAAGACTGTCTCGTTCCTCCTGGCCATGTGCAGCCTCTTCTCTGGCTCCAGCTAATGCAGAAGAGGCGAGATCCTCTCAGGCCTGCTGCATGACTCAGAGTAACCGCACACCTTGGCATTGGGACAGCGTGGCGTGTGGGCTTTCTAGAATTTGCCTTGAGATGAATTGTGCTGATTTTTCGCCGTCTGTGGAAGGCTAGACATTAAGCTCTTAAACTAAAAAGGGAGGCATCTCCTATTTTAAAATGAATGGAAGGCACAGAATTTTTTGAAGCTGTAGGCTTTCTAAAGTAAGGTGTGAGTTAATTTTGCACATCTTACCGGCTTCCTGGGTGGGGTCCACCTGGTGGTGAAGTGGGACACTGCAACCCAGCTCTATTTTGTTGAACACCCTGGGGAAGATTCAGATTAAAAAAATGCTCCAGGGCCTCCAGCCAGTCAAGAGTGGTACTGGGTTTGTCCCCGTGTGGACTCAGTGCCTCTGGTCGGATGGCAGCCCCATGTTACAGGCGAGGCGTCCAGTCCGCTCAGGGCCACTTGCTATTAAGCAAGAGAGGTGGATTTGAGTCTTGGCCCTCTAACCTCAGGTCACCTCTACCAAGACAGCTTTTTCCCACCTTTTAAAGAAATGGGAATCTAAGAAGGTTGGAAGGAAGCTATGCTGGCTGGGGTAGGGGTGCTGGGCCTTGGAGACCCCTGACTGGGGTCCTTCTCACCTCTGAGGTGGACTCTTGGGGCTTCACGGGCCCCTGGCTGGAAAACCACATGGCCATGGCCTCTGACTCCACAGAGAGGCCCAGCTCTGCAGCCTGGGCTGGGGGTTGCGGGGGAGTGGACATCCCTGGAAGCCCTGGGGAAGCTGAATGGACTGACAAGAGGGGGATATGAAAGGGGCGGTAAATAGCTCACTCCTGCGTGGGAGTGGGAGGGTGCCCCCTCCCCAACAAAATTCCTGGGCAGCAGCCATTTGTTCCCTCTACTTTGGGACCCTTTCTCTGATTTCTAGATGAACACTGCAAGACATTTAAGAGTCACTCTATTACCCAAAAGTGTTTTTGAGGGGTATTGTGGTTTAAAAAATATGTTTAGGGTGCCTGGGTGATTCAGTTGGTTGAACAACTGCCTTTGGCTCAGGTCATGATCCCGGTGTCCCAGGAGGGAGTCCCCGTATCGGGCTCTCCCTTCAATGGGGAGTCTGCTTCTCCCTCTGACCCTCCCCCATGCTCTCTCTCACTCTCTCAAATAAATAAATAAAACCTTTAAAAAAAACCTATGTTTACAATTGTGTGCCAACAACCTCACGATCACCAGCTGCGATTATCTTGTGTGATCTGTCTCCCCAACTTACACTGTGGGCACGAGTGTCCCACTGTCATATTCAGTGCGGGTTCCCCAGGCCTGGCCCAGGGCAGGCACAACGTGGGTGCTCAGTGTACACTTGCGAATGACTGACCAGGACAAAAGGGAACATCATTCCCATTTTACAGGTTAAAAACCAAGGCTCACAGACATAAGGCTGAGCACTATTAAGCAGCTGGTAGACAGCCAAGCCACAATGTGGATCCGGCTTCTGGCTTTATTGCTAGCTGTGGAGCAGCAATGAATTGGATGCATTTATTCACCCACCCCTATCCTGCTGAGTAGAGAAGGAGGTGGACCAGACTCTTGCCCAGTAAGCCCCAATCCACTCTCCAGCCTCCCCATTGAGGTCCCATCAGTCTGTCTGCAGAATGGGGACACAAAGACAGGATCTCTCCAGGGCCTGGGGAGGATTAATCAGCAATTAGTGTACAAAACACTTTCCAGACAAATGTTAAGTATTATTAGTATTTAAATTTAGTTTCATCTTCCCCTGCATCCCAACAAAAGGGAACAGATGGCCCTGGCTCCAGGTGGAGAAGGGGAAGGCGGGGCCACTCAGCACCAGCAGGAAGTGCTCTGGCTCCCAATTAGCCCCTGCCTGACACAGGGCCAGCACTGTGGGGCTATAGAGAGAGGTCTTTCTCCTAAAAGCCAAGTGGAGGTCAGGGGAAAGCACAGCTTGGGGGCTGAACTCCCCTTCCTAGCTGCGTGACCTTGAGTAGGGCATGGCTCCTCCCAAAGTCTCAGATCAAGGATATCTGCCCTGCAGGTTTGGAATGGGGAGGAGGCGAGATCCAACATGGTTCCTCGGCCATGGTCAGTGCTCAGTGAACGTGACTCCTTCCCCCTGACTCCTTTAGGACACCCAAGCTTGGATCTGGTTTCCTCTAGAGAAACCGTCTGAGAACTGAGAACACTCTGGGAGGTGGAATCTGGCAGATGAACACCAGCCACGGCTCTACCACTTGCGGGATCTCTTCACCCCTCATGCTCCTTCTCTGCAAAATGAGCATGACAGTGGTGACACCTGCCTTGTGAGGTGGAGATCAGCTGAGACGTTGGCTTGGAAACTGTACAGGGCAGTACACACAGGAATGACTGCTTCTGTTTCCTTCTTTTTTCTGTCCCACAGTAAGTCTTTTGGGCTGTGGACAGGGTCGGGGGTGGGGTAGTGTGGAGACGGTAGGAGGTTGGGACAAAATCCACATGTAAGCCAGCCTGGCTGTACCCCATTCTGGGCTCCATCCATGCCTCTCCTCCTGCCCTCATTCAGTTAGGGGACCAGAACCCAGAACACAAACATTCACAAGTGGGCTCTGGATTCTAAGAACTAGAGGAGCTCCCCTGAGCAGGCAAGGGCCCGGCAGCCAACAAGGCTGTACCTCTCAACCTCACCATGGGGCTGGGAAAAGGCCTCATATGCCGGAAACACCAGGGGAGCAGAGGGACCAATGTGGCAGGGGGGTGATGTGCAGAAACTGAGCTTTGGAGTCAGGTCGACCTGGACTCAGATCTGGAATCTGACCCTTTTTATCTCTGGGACCCTGGGCACAGGGCTTTACCTCTCTAATCCTCAGTTTTCTCCTTTGTAAAATGGGAATGATATTACCCTTCTAGAAGGGCCATAGTAAGGATCAAATTAAATGAGAGAAAATATTGAACCCAAAGCCATAAGGTGCCTAGGCCTCTTGGGATGACTTTGAACATTCTCAAAGGAGAGTAGAAAGGGAAATGACGACCGATTTGGTGAATCATCTATACTTCTCATTATCCTTACCTCCCATATTCTGTTTCCTTTCTCCTGGTAACAGCTCCTCAATCTATTGTTTGGGGAACTACTGTCACTCTGCTGTGAGGGGGAGATCAGGGCCCCCCCCCTAGTTTAGGGAGCCACATGCCCTAAACCAAACCAATCAGAGTGAAACCTAGGACATTTGGGGATGCTTCCAGGAGAGAGGTCCTGCCTTTCCAGGTGACTGGGAGCAGTTGGACAAAAAATTGGTGTTAATGGCAACATCTTGCCACCCCTGGGGAGAGCCAGTCTGAGAATGGGATAACCCAAAGGAGGACGGGGCAGAGAGAAGGGCGGGGGGAGAACTAGCTTCCTGGTGCATTATGAAGAACCAGGCCCAAGTTGTACATGTGCTTTTGGCGGCGGGAACCACTACTTCACTATTTTACCTTTTTCTTTTTACCTAAGGTCAGTTTGAGCTTTTAAAAACCAAAAACCACGGACTTCTTTTTTTTTCAACTGACTCACCTGCAATAAACGATTTGATTCTAACAGAACCTTTGATTTTGACAATGGGGGTAGCGCAGACTTGAGCATCTGGGAATAAGGTGAAGATGTTTATTTAGATTTAACCTGCTAATATTTTGTGAAAATTCTGTGTTGTCATGAGGCGTATTGGTCTTGTGATGCCTTCTCTGGTTTTGGGATCAAGCCAATGCTGCCCTTGAAAAATGATGGGACGGTCCCTTCCTGTTTCTGGAAAGATTTTGTGCAGAGTTTGTGTTATGTCTTCCTTAAATGTTTGGTCGCATTCGCCAGGGAAGCATGACACAGATTTGTGATGCCATAAATTACCTTAAAAAACCGAGGATCTGTTTTGTTCACGATTTCTATCTTATGTGTTGACTGGACTATTTCCCAACATTTTGTGACCTGAATTCTTGTTTTGAGCAGCTCCAGCCTCTGATAACTGTCATCTGTTCTAAACTTATGTATCATGGCTTTGTGGTTTTTACTTTTAAAAACAATCAACAAATTGTTTGCAATCTTTTTAAAAAGTAGATATAATACAGGGCACCTGGGCGGCTCAGTTGAGCCCTGCGTGGGGCTGCCTGCTCGGCGGGACGCCTGCTTCTCCCTCTCTCACTCCCCCTGCTTGTGTTCCCTCGCTAGCTGTGTTTCTCTGTCAAATAAATAAATAAATAAATAAATAAATAAATAAATAAATATTTTTTAAAAAGTAGATATAATACAGTTAATATTTATCTAATCTTCAAGTTGATATGCCCTGTTTAATTTTCAACTTCATCTCTCAAATTGGTCCCTCGATCCCACCTTCCAGACTTGTCCATACTTAGCTCTACTCTGAGCTCTCTTCCCTGGCCCTGCCCTGGCTTACTCCACTGGGATACCACTTCTACTAAATTCGCTGGCTTCCCAAAGCTGGCCTAGGTGACTTCCCTGGCTCTGCCCACTCCCTGGGTTTCCCCCTACCCATGCTCGAGTCATCCTATAAAGAGCTTGTCTGTGTTTACCTCTGTCTCAGAATATGGACTGTGATGAGATCTAGAGCCAAGTGCCCTGCTGAATGAAGCCTGGGCTTCCAGGTTAGATGGGTTCACAGCTTATCAGGAAAGGAGACCGGAGGCAGGGGAGCTGGACTGGGCAGCAGAAAGCAACAGAAGACACATGACAGCCCCGCCTAATATGTGGGCAGGGTTTCCAAAGCAAGAGCTGACTATGGCAGGCAGGGGTGGAGAGAGGCCCCTCCAGTCTGGGGACCGGACGACTTTGGATGTGGGTTCCGCTCTCCCCTCTCCAGCCCTCCCATCCCCACCCCAAATCCTTGTTGCTAAACCTTTTCTGACCACACTGATCAAACACATGTGTAAACCAAGGCTTCTCAGAACCCACCAAATAAGATTTGGGCTTTGGGCTCAAAGCTTTGTTTAATTGCTTTCCATTCCTTCCTCTTTCCGTTTGCCTGCCTAACTTTGACTCATTCTCAAGTTTCAGCTTAGATGTCCCCACTTCCAGGAAGCCTTCCCTGATTCTACATCAGATAAGGAGTCCCACCTTTCCCTCCATGCTTCTTTTTATCACAGACTTGAGTGCCCTAGAGGCTTACTGCGTGTTCATATTTCTTGACTCTTTGAGAGGAAGCACCATTTTACTCATCTTCACATCTGTAGTAGGCAAAGCTTCTCATCTGTAAACTGGATGTGGCAATTCCTAATCATGCAGTGGATTGTGAAGATTTGGTTGTAAGTACTATTTAAAAACCTCTAAAATGTTACAGCTGATGTGCAATGTAGGCTAGTCATTTTTTCTTAGCTAATGGTAAGGAGTGCTAAAGGCTTCCTGTGTGTGACCTCATTGGATCCTCTCAGTACACACTTCCTTCTGTTGGCCTGAGTGGCAAGGAGTTCTGGGCAGAGTGGCTTACTTGGAAGGTGTGGAAGACTGAAAACCATAATCCCCCTACACTCAGACTCAAACCTGCTGGGCCCACACCGGCTCTTTGGGGGGGGGGGTTGGACCCTATTTTCTTTGAGACTTTAGGCTGCCTAGGGCCCCTCAGCTTAGCTGACATTTCCAGAAGGAGCATATCTGAAAGCTTAGGACCCCAGTAAATACACAGCTACGGGCAAAATGATGGCACAAGTGGTAATTTCTGCAGCCCGTGTTTCTGATCGTGCAGGTCGGCAGCCAGGCCCAGACTCCAGACTCTGGAGTCCTATATACCTGGCTCAACTCAGAATTAGTTAGTTCATCTTTCTGAGCCTCAATTTTCTTTTCTGAAAATGGGGCCATCAGGACCTACCTTTCTGTACTGTGAGAGCACATGCCTGCACAGCAAGGTGCTGAAGAGCTCCTTCCTTTTCCCCACAGTCTTCTCGTCCCTCATTGCACTGAGCACAGGGCTGGGCCCACAGAACATCAGGAGCTGTGGGGGGCTGGCTATTACCCACTACCCTCCCCTGCCCTCAGACGGAGCCTGTGCCCGGTTGCCATCTGTATCTCCTGTAATACTTTTGGGGCCAGGTACCATTTTGACCTCCAGGACATGCTTGGTGAAGGAATGGGTAAATCCCAGATGATGGAAAGAACAGGAGCACAAACAACAGATACGAAAGGCAGACTAAGCAGCATGTTATGGGAAGACAAAGGAGGAGCTGGATTTCTCTAGAACAAAATATCAGGAAGTGGGTAGGATGCCTTATGATCGGGCCGTGCCCCAGCTTGGAATTCTCTTTCGCTTCAATGTCTGACATACTTACTTGTCTCTTAAATCTCAATTCAAATGTCACCTTCTCACTACTCTTGGGAAGAAGCAGGTGCCCTTCACGATTCTGTTCATGCCTCTGTTGTGCACTTTTAACCCCATGTCAGAGTTTTAGGTTTATCTGATTGACCTCCCACATTTATTTCAAATGCAATTAAAAAAAGCCATTCTGGTTGAAAGGAAGAAGTAAAACTATTCACAGCTGATAATGGTTGTCTCTGCAGAAAATCCCAAGGAACCTGTAGCGCTCCTGGAACTGATCAGTTTAACAAGGTTGCAGACTGTGGGTACCCTGAGGGTAGGGACCCTGTCTGGCCCTCTTGAAATCTCCATGGCTCTGGACTCTACAACTAGCAGGCCCCCTCAAGCTCTTCCCCAGAGCAAAGGTTTGCCAAGCTAGTGAATGAGCTCAGAACAGGTGCATTTGTGTCCCGATACTTCCTCCTCCTCCGCAGCCAGTTCAAAGCCCACTGGAGATGACGGGCCCAGCTGGCCTTCGGGCAGAGTGCAGGGAGGCTGTAGCTGCTGACCTTGGAAATGGAGCCGGTGTGGGCTGACTGGGTAGATGGGGGCTCTGATAGCCAAGACACACACTAGCTTCGAGTTCTCTCTGCCACTTGCCTGACCTTCGGGAAGTTTCCTCCCCTCTCTGAGCTTTGACTTCTCCTCTGTGACTTTGAGGACTGGGGAGAGAAGAGACCATCCTCTAGAGATAGCTGGTACTCCTCCTACTCCTAAGGTTCTATCCATTTATTTCCTGGGTTTCTTAGAGACTAATAGACACACGTAAGCTCTCCTGTGTACACACACCCACTCACAGCCTACCAAGATACACATGCATACACACACGGAGTCACAGCAACATACGGACTTTCGGAGACACAGAGACACACAGGTGCCTACGTGTCACACCTGCACGGGGTATGGAGACACTCGGGCCACTGTCTATGCATATCCCCGCAGATACGCAAGATTGGACTTCTCGGTACTCACGTAGATACACGGTCCCACGGATACCTGCAGGCATGTGAGCACAAGCACACATGTTCCCTTTGGGATTGGGAGCTGCTGCCATGGGGGGATTTGAAGCAGACCTAGATCTCCGCTTTGGCAAGTGACCTGTCTCTCTGGCCTCTCTCCCAAGCTGGGGCTGGGCAGAGTAGCTTTTTGGCTGCTTGGCTGAATGCTGAGCAGGGTGAAGCCCACCCTGGGTCTTGTAGGGGTGAGGATGGGGCTGGGAACACATATTCCAGTTTCCTGCCCACAGATGCCTCTTTTTAAAAATAGCTTCCTGCTGCTTCCAGGAAAGCTCTGGGGAACGAGGGCTCCAGAGATTGGGTTTTTCTTCTTCTCTGCCTGCCCATGGAGCTGTGAGCACAGGTCCTCCCAAGAGACCACTGGCGCCGCCCTGATTCCCTGGTTGTGCCATGTCACCTATGGCTAGGGGGACGGTACCTAAGGTGGCTGGATGGCGGAGGTGGGTGGTGGGCAAGGGTTGCTTCACGGCTGAACCCTCTCCTCCCAGAGGAATGCTGCTGACTCGGCTATCCTAGGTGGGGGCCTCACACACCTCCTGGAGGCAGTGTGACTTATTTAGTGATTTACACAAGGGCTGTGCTACTCCCTGGCTTTGGAACCTGGGACAAGTTGCTTAATGTCTCTGAGCATCAGTGTTTTCAATTGAAGAATGGGGCTAATCACCTCTCTCTCTTGACTTGTGAAAATTAAGCCACATATGGTGGGTGTATACATCTCTCTCCTGCTTAGCTGTGGGCCTCGAGCCCCTACTGCCCCCCTAAATAAGGAGAGGCCTGGTTCACATAGGCAGCCCCAGGCCTGCTCTGCCTTATTGTCCTTTTTACCTGGCCTCCACTGCCCACATGGCCTCTCTTCTGTATTTCTGCATTCAGAACCCCAGAGAACACAGAGCAATGTGTGTGTGTGTGTGTGTGTGTGTGTGTGTGTGTGTGCGGTGGAAGGGAGGTCTTAGGCAGTGGTGTGGTCCTAGCTTAGCGGATCTGATAGCGCAGAAACTAGGCTTCGGGCAGCTCTGGGATCGAGGACCTGGCAGCTGGTGGGGTCCAGAGCTGATAAGCCCATCTCTGGCTACACCTGACATCTGTGGAGCCTATTGCGTCAGGCCCTGAGCTGAGTCTGTGAGAGTTCTGGGCAGTCCCCCTCAGGGTGTTAAAGGTCTGGGCCTCATCTCTGGCCCCTCCCTCTGTGACTTTCCTGACTGTGCCTTTAGGCACAAGATGTGGCCTCTCGTTTCTTTCTTTCTTCCTTTCTTTTTAAAAAAGATTTTATTTATTTATTTGACAGAGAGAAACACAGCTAGAGAGGGAACACAGCAGGGGGAGTGAGAGAGGGAGAAGC
The DNA here is from genome assembly GCA_004023965.1 of Spilogale gracilis. Taxonomy (NCBI): domain Eukaryota; kingdom Metazoa; phylum Chordata; class Mammalia; order Carnivora; family Mephitidae; genus Spilogale; species Spilogale gracilis. The sequence continues at coordinate 20,067 of PITA01022166.1, read as the reverse complement.
AGGCTTCCTGACAAGCAGGGATCCCGATGCGGGGCTCAATCCTGGGACTCTGGGATCATGACCTGAGCTGAAGGCAGGCACCTAACGACTGAGCCACCCAGGTGCCCTGGCCTCTCATTTCTTCGCCGTAGAGTTGGACCTCTGTTGTTCTTGACTCAGAGGGACAGGTAGTGGGAGATGCTCTGTCAAGCCTGTGTATATGGCTCAAAGGCATCATCCTCACCCAGATGAAAGTGGAGGTACTGGGGTCGCCCCAAAAGGTCCAGCAGGGTTCAGAGGGCAGGTGGAGCTCCAGACCCACCTCATCCTCTTTGTCCTTTGGCCAACAGTGATGGAAGGACTTGAGGGTCGGGTCTGGCTCTGGTCAGCTGTCCTGGCAGTAGGGCACCTTCCTAGAGAAGGAGTTGATGCCTCCTTCCAGAAGGTAGGCTTCTGAGCATTGTGGGGAGGGCCCACGGTGTGGGCAGATGGGCCTGGTCCAGTGCCTTCTCTGCTGTTTGTTTGCTGGCTGGCCTCAAGCCCTCACCTGCCTCTTTGAGCTCCCAATCCCTGATCAGCTGGGGATGGTAATGCTTCCCTTGCAGGGCTGTCATAGAAATCAGATCAAAGTCTTAAGGCCACTCATGAAAGGGCCAGTGGGATGCATACTTCCCACCTTCTTCATGTCAATATCTGCATCCACCTTTGCTGCCCTTTGCCTGACCTGGCAAGGCGAGGCCAGTTCCAAGATGGTCTATGGACTGAGGGCCCATCCCGGGGCTGGGAGATGACGCAGTGTGACAGGCCCCGTCAGGTGCGTGTGGGTGCATCTTGTCTTCGCGGCTGGTTTCTTTCCCTAGAACTCACTGTCTCCACCTGTCAGGTGGGGGAGGCATCCCCATGGCTGTGAGTCACAGTGTCTCTAGGAACAGAAGGTGCCTCACAGGGTTTGCTGGGCTGCCGTACTCAGACATGGAAGCCTCGACATGTGCACGGGACAGAAATCGTCTGAGTGTGCAAAGGCGGGTGTGAATGCCCAAGGATGGGCATTTAGAAAAGGTGGGAGCTCTGGGGTTATTTAGGTCACTGAGGCTCAGAGAGGGACGGGGCTTACCCAAGCAAGACAGTGTCTTGTTCTCTCAGCAAGATAGCAACTAAGCCAGAATTACAACCTATAGTTCAGGTATCTCTTGGCTGGAAGAGGCTGAAATCATCTGGCCCAACCTTCTACCCCAGAGTGCTTGCTTACACACCTGCAGGGGCGAGGAGCTCACCACCTACTGCGGCAGCTTATTCATGTGTAATAGCTCTGGTCCTTGGATATTTCTTTTTCACATTGAATTGCAAACCTATTCCTAATCACTCCAACCTCCTCCAACACCTGCTTTCAGGATCAATATGCCTTGCTTCCCCAGGTAGCTAGTCATCAATTCGGATCACGTGCCCGAGTTGTCCATTGTCAGGACCCCAGTTCTGCAGCTCCCTGTGCTAACAGGATGGATCCCAGAGCCTCACCTTCTTGGTGAAGGGACCACTATGCCTTCTCAGGACTCAGATCCAGATTTCCAAAAACTAAATCATGAAAACACCACGGGCTGCCTCATTGAGGATGTTCAATAACTGCGATAACAATTAGGAATTTTTATTAGTGAAGGCAAAATTGACTCAGAGGTAAAAGGAGAATTTTAAAGGCCTTTTCAATTTGTGATTTTCCTGTGAGGCAGTTAATCTAAAAGCAAATAAAAGCGTCTGAGTGCCAGGAAAAAAGATGCAATGAAATGTATTATTATTTTTTTTTTGAGCCTAAGTCTGACTCTACTAAATTATCAGAGAATTATACCTAAAATAGATTCTACTGACTGTGAACCCCTTGGGGCAGAGTCTGGGTCTTTCTATCACCCACAGCAGCCAGAGCTGGTCAGGACACACAGGAGGTGAACGAGTACAGAAATGAATTGGTTCAGTGGGTTGTTATTTTGAATGTGCAAAAAGGTCAAGTGCATCTCTGAGCTCATTCATCTCCTGGACCTTAGAGGTGTGTTGAGCAGTCCTGGGGTTTTTTTGTTTTGTTTTGTTTTTTAACAATTTTATTTATTTATTTGACATAGAGAAAGAGACAATGAGAGAGGAAACACAGCAGGGGCAGAGCAGGGAGCCCTACTCAATCCCTAGATGCTGGGAACATGATCTGAGCCAAAGGCAGATGCTTAAGGACTAAGCTACCTAGGCACCTTAAATAGTTCTGGGTTTAAGATGGTGACAAGGATGTTGGCCACTGGAAGCAATGGCAGCCACTCTGGAAGCCCCAGGCTATGTGGAAAGGAAGTTGAGAGGAGAGCTGGTGGTTTTGCATTCCAAGCATCCATTTCCCTTTAACAATGGCGTCCAATTTCCTTTGGGAGAAAAGCTCTTCTCCACTCCCCTTCCAAGTGGTTTAGGTGGTACTGAACCCCTAGCCCAGGGCTCTAATAGAGGGCAGGTGACCAGGGTTTCTACCAATTCGTGCCATCCATTCCTCTGGCTACAGTGATCGGCTCGGGGATGAGCATGTGACCCAAGAGAAGCCAAGGAGACTCTGGAACTTGTGCGGGAGCTGTGGGGAGCTGTGGGGAAGCCTTTTGTGGCAGGTTGCTAAGTGAGTGGGATCTACGTCTGGCACCTCAGGGGCCGTGGTGAGAAGTGAACTTGCCTGAACATGAAGCTAACACAGGAAAGCAAAGCTAAGACATGGAGAGAAACTGAGCTCTGCTCTCATCACTTGAGCTGTGGTGGGAACCCATTATCCTCGAGCCCCTTATCACGTGTGCCAATAAATTGTCCCTTTTGCTACATGGGTCGAGTTTCTTTCACTTGCCACTGAAAGTATGTTGACTGGTAGGAGAGTACAAGAGGCAAAGTTGCTCTTCACTTTTGAGGGAGAGAGCTCATAGGAAGCCCTCCCTCTTCCAAGCTTCTCTGGGAACCTGGGGCAGGGTGGGGGTAGCACACCAGTGCCTTCTCTCTTCCCACCCATGGAGAGTAGAGGGGCCAGTAGGGCCCCCAAAAGCAAAGTGCCCTCCTGGTCTTGCATCCACACATCCCATCAGCCACCCAAATTCAGTCCATTCACCCTCCTTAAAATGCTATCACAGGGGCCTGTCTTTCCATCTGTCCCACTATCGGAAGTGACCTTTTCTCACCAAGTTCAGTGTAGAAGTCCTTCTGTGAAGCTTCCTCATTCTTCTCTCCCCACTCAATCAATCCTACCCACCCCTGGAGCCCCGCAGCCCCCTGCACATCCCTCCATCACAGCCTCCACCGTGTCCAGTGGTCCTAAGCTGTCTTTGCATCCATTTCTACCCTGGGCACTGGGAACTGCTTGAGGGCAGAGCCAAGCCCCATTCATTCTGAGTCCTGGGTGCGGGTGCCTGGCATGGGGAAGTGCGTCATAGACTTCCGATACATCATACATGATGCCCACGTGCCATGTTTTTTTTGTTTTTGTTTTTGTTTTTTTTTACACTTATTCATTTAAAAGCACTTCCAGGGGAGGGGGGCTCAGAGAGTCAGTCATTCAACCTCCACCTTGTGGCAAGTCCAAGAGGTCACCCTCACTAGCTGCTGGGAGCTGAGATTTCTACTCTACCTTCATAGGCTTCCTTGAAGAAATCAATGGGGTTTCCAGGAGGGTGATGGGAATTTTCAAGGTACCCTGATCCCAATGCCAACAAAAACAGATGTGGAAGCAGATGGTGATGACCAAGAGCACTTTCCTGCTGGAGGGAGGGAGCCTCATCCCACCCTTGGCCCTGGTCTCAGAATTACTGAACCAGAAGAGGATAGTCCCTTGAATTAATAACAGAGGGAGAATAGGACAACATTTTCCTAATTCCCAGCCCAGGAGATTCCCAAAGACATAAGCCATCAAATCTCTTACCCTGGCTTCTGAAAGGAAGAGGGTGAAGGGAGGGAGAGGATGCCATCGCCATGCTCTGGGCTGCAGGCTTGAACCCCATCATCTCTTCTTATGCTCCACAACCATTCAAGCAACAAGGTGCTTTTCCCATTCCCCAGGTGAGGGACTGGAGGCTCTGTGTGTGGGGTGAGGTCATTTGCCAAATTCACACGGCTCATAAGATGTGAGCAGAACTTCAAATCTGGTGTAAATTACTGCCTCCCCTTCATTCCTGCCAGACCAGTGTGGTGAAATAGTCAGTCTTTGAGAACCTGCTGGAATCCTGATCCTCCACTTTCTGGCCCAGGGGATTATGTAAACCACGAAGGCTCTCTGATGCTGTTTCCTTATATGCTCCATGGGATGACAATCCCACCTGTCATGGTCCTTGTGTGAGAACAAAGTGGGAGAACACATCTATGGCATCTGGCTCATAGTAGGGGTGCTCTCAAGGTACTGGCTACGATGACTTTTTCCCTGCCCTGCTCTGGACTTTCAGACCCCTTGGATCAGCTATCACATTGTCAAATTTTAAGTCAGTTGAAACCTGAGAGGTCAGATCTCAGCCTTTAGATCCAGTGGGATCCTGTGAGCCCAGGCAAGTCCACCTTTCTGGGTTCAGTTTTCTTCTCTGTGAAATGAGAGTGCTGGGCAGGATCACTCTTCTCCAACCTGGAGTCTTCCAAAGACAGCAATGGGTGGGGGATAGGGAGAGATGATGTTTTCCAGTAGCAAGATGGGCCTGGCTAAAACTGTGTTGTCATATTTCCTAGCTTTGGGTTGGAGTGATATTACCTCATGGCGTACCTCTTGCTGATCAAAGCTCTGACTGGCAGTTAAGTGTCTTTGATTAATAAAAAATGGGGAAAATGAATTAATCATGACTTAAATGCAGTGTGTTTGGGAAAGAAAACCTTTAAAAACTCAAATCCACTTGGGCCAGGAGGAGGGACAGATGTGCTTGATGGAGAGAGGTTGGAGACCCCTGTCGTTAATGTCCTTGGAGCCCTGCAATTGTGGACAAAAGACCTGTCTGGCCAGGGGTGTTGCCACTAGGGAGGGAGCTCGGTCCCTTTAAGGCTCTTCTCCCTGCAACCAAGCCCCAGGCCTCTGCGGGGGAGGACATGCATTATTGAAAGCGCATTTCAATACCTATTCACTCTCCTCCTCCTGTGGGTGGCAATCACAGTTTACATAATCTGTCTCTCTGTCCTCCCTGGCAGCTGCTCCCTTCTGGCTGAGTGGTTTAAGGAAGAAGAGGGTGGGGAGAAGGGAGAGACATTAACTGTGTCCTGCCACCTCAGGTAGGGGCCAGGTTGCCTTGGAATGAAGGAATGAGATCAGACTTTGACCCTGCACAGCCCTGGGTTCAAGTGTCACTTCCATGATGTGTGACCTTGCATACACAACATTGCCCCCACCCTGGTGATTGTGATCCACTGCCCTGGCCTCCATTACAGTCTCCATGCTGATAGATCTCCAAACCTCTGTTTCCAGCCCAGACCTGTGTCCTGAACTCCAGGTCCGCCGTTCCACGACTTAGTTCTGTTTGTGTGTTCACAGACAGCCTAGGCTTAGCATGTCTCAAACTGATCTCACAAGTTTTCTCCCAAAGGTCCGTCCACCCATCCATCCATTATCTATCCATCCATCCATTCATCCATCCACTCTTTGATTCATCCATCCATTTAGGCATCTAATCATCCATCCACCATCCATCCACCATCCATCCACCATCCACCATCCATCCATGCATCCATCCATCCATCCACCATCCATCCACCATCCATCCACCATCCATCCACCATCCATCCATCCATCCATCCATCCAGCCAGCCAGCCAGCCACCATCAACCATCCATCCATCCATCCATCCATCCACCATCCATCCATCCATCCATCCATCTATCCATCCACCATTTCGTAAGTGTCTAGTATTTATCAACATTGGGGGCACAGCAACACGCAAAACAGGCACCATGTTTGCCCTCCCAATACTTAGTTGTGAAGGAGACAGACAGGTAAACAGAAGAGGAGCATAAAGCTGATGAGGATGATGATAAGGGAAGTGTAAGATGCTGCAGGAGCACAGAAGGGGTACCCGACACAGCCTTGGGGGATCAGAGGCTTTTTTGGAGGAGAAGTTGGAGATGTTTTGGACCTGAAAGGTGAAAAAGAGTGAACCTTCTTTTCCTCGGTGTTCCTTTTCTTCATTACCCAAGGGGATTGACAGCCAGCAGCCATTCCCTCTTCTTGTAACCATATCACAGCACCTGTCCGGGAGCACCTACCCTTTTCCTACCCATGGTCCTTATGGACCGAGTGGAGGGTCACATTATTACCAGCCCCAGGGGTGGGCGTGTGGACATGTTTTCTGAAATTCAACCCCAGAACTTTGCTGGAACCTTTGGGGCTGGGGCATCCTATTTCCATTGGACTTGGTGAGCCAGGGGAAGTGTAGTTGCTGTGTTGTCTCCCCAAGAGGGAGGTCCTTCCTTAGAGCAACGCCAATGTTGAGGAGAGCAGAATCGAGAGACACAGAGTCTTGAGGCCATCACTGGAACCCCTGATTCAGGTGTGTCTGATGCCAGCAACGCCAGGCTTTTCTTTTTATTTTAAGTCATTTTATGTTAGGTTTCTGTCACTTGCAGTTGAAAGAGCCCTCATTAACAGTAAAGAGGCTCATTAACGGTAGGAAAGCATTTTCACATCCTTTGTCTTATTTGATTTTCACAACAGCCCTAGAAGTCTGTTTACAGATGGTGAAATGAAAGCTCAGAGAGCTGAGTCAGTGGGACCCAGCCCAGGTCTGTCAGACACCAAAGTCCATGTTTTATTAGGGATACTTCGGAGATTAAACAAGAAGGATGCTAGAGAGCAGGATTTAGCTTTGAGCGAGAGGACACTGAAGAAGTGGCCCACAGGAGAGGACCTTCCTCCCCACAGTCAACCTATGTTCCATTACACAACCGTGTTTCAAGGTCTGAGTGAAAAGTCACCTCCTCCATGAAGCCCACAGGAACGCCCCTCCTTGATGCTCTTCAGCCCTGTCAATGCTTCTTTCACAGCATCGTCGTCGGTCACTTTCAGCCTCCCCATTTCACTTATGTCAGTGCATGAGTCATTTCCCTTTCAGGGAGGTCTGTGCTTTACTCATCTTTGATTAGACCGAAGCTCCTTGCCCCATGCCTGGCACCCAGTAGGGGCTCAATGCATTTTTTTAAAAATAATTATTTGAAGTAAATTAATGTCGAGATAAGGAGTCCATTTAGGATGCAAATCAGAGTGAAAGGGAGACAGAGGAAAGCTGAGATGAGACACAGAGACAGAGACACACAGAGAAGGGGAGAATGAATCTGTGAGGAAGTGAAAGACAGAGAGACGGGGGAGGCCTGAGAAGGCGAGTCAGAGAAAGTGTTCTGGGTGTGGAGATCCGGGAGGGCCTGCCAGCCTTGACTGGGGCGGAAGACCTTACTCCTGGTGTTCTGTAAGGAAATCATCTGCAAACGACTTGCTTGGCCCAGAACCCAGGAGGGTTGGAGGGATAAACCGTATGGGACGGGGGCAGTGTCGCTGGTGAGTCAGAGACCCTGTGACCCCTCTCGGTGCTGTGTGAGGTGGGGAGACAAGCCAATTGTGCTCTGCTGGATCTGAAGGAACTGGCAGGACTCCATGATGAGGGAAAGGGGTGGACAAGCTAGCTGGGGGGCAGTGACACTTAGAGCCTTCTCGTGCCACCTCTTGGGACCTCCCCACCAGTGGCAGCCATGCTGTGACCCTTCCCTGCAAGAGTTGATTTTGGATCCCAGACCAGAGAAGGACCCAACCCTGTAGGCAGCAGGCTTCTGAGTTGCTGCTCTCCGTTCTGGGACTGGGTGGTCCCCCAGCAGCCCCTCTCTCCTCTGTAGCTCTGGCCTTCACTGCCCATGGCCCCGAGTCCCACCCAGAAGTAATCCGATCTGTTGGGTCCATCTGCTTGTTTCTCCTCCATGTCTCCCCCTGCCTGGGGATTGCCAAGAGGACAGGGACCTTGTAGGTCTTCTGGTGCCTAGCAGGGTACCTGGAAGGCTCAGCAAGGGCTGTGTGGACTAGTGAATGCAAGAACAGGCAGGATGGTAGTGCATGGGGGGGGGGGGTGCGTGCGGTGGGGGTGGAGCTGTTGCTTGAGGTAGCCTTGATAAAGCACTTTACCAGGCAAGGCTCCCAAAATAAAGGCGTCTGGACTCGGAGATGAGAACCCTTGAGAAGAGAAAGGCCCTTCTGGGGCTAATTGCCTGGCTGGCTGCCAGCGTGCGGGCAGCTGCACGGAGGTCCTAGGGGAGGGGCACTCTTCCTGCCCCTGCCACACCTGCTCTCTGGCGGGGAGGAAAATGTTGGGGGCCATGCTGTAGCTGTGTGAGACAGAGGGAGGCTGCCCCTGCGACTCAGGGAGGAGAGAGCCGAAGGACTGAGCTGGGGGCAGGACAGGGAGCCATGCCAGCCCTGGATGGGGCCAGGGAAGGAAGGAGCATGTGGCCCACTGAACCAGGGGCGGTGTTGGGCCAGGGGCCATGCAGTCTCCTGGGCTTCTCTCCATAAGGTTCGGAAGAGGAGGCTGTTGAGACAGATGAAGAGTGTGAGGCCCGGGGAGGCAAAGGGACTGGTTCTGGGCCACAGAGTGAGTGGTGGCAAGGCCAGGCAACTCAGGTTGACCCAATTCCTCTCTGCACATCACCGGCCATCCAACACGGTAATGGGGCTGGGGGTCAGTAGGCTTTTGATGGCTGCTCACTGGGACTGGGGCTTTTGTTGAGATGCAGGGAGAGGGGAAGGAGGAGGGAGGAAGAGAGGAAAGGGAGGGGAAATTTCCTCTTGTGCAAAATAGTGAGATAGATGTTCTTATAACTGTTTCTTTTTCTTTCTTTCTTTCTTTCTTCTTTCTTTCTTTCTTTCTTTCTTTCTTTCTTTCTTTCTTTCTTTCTTAAAAGATTTATTTTATTTGAGAGAGGAAGAGTGTGGGAAGGTGCAGAGAGGAGGGGGAGGGTGAGAGAGAATCTCAAGCAGACTCTGAACGGTGTGTGGAGCCTGACATGGGACTCAATCTCAACCCTGAGATCATGACCTGAGCCAAAATCGCGACTCGGACCTTAATCAGCTGAGCCACCGGGCGCCCCTCCACCTTTCTTTCTGCTTCTTTTTCTTCTCTTCCTTCCCAGGCTTCCTGCTGCTGCCCAAGATTGATGAGGAAATGAACATAGCTCCATGCTGGGACTCTCTATTTAGCTCCAACTCTGAGACCTTGGGCAGGTCATTTCCCCTCTCAGCCTGGTCACCTCATCTTTGAGATGTTGATAACAATTATGAGTGTAAGAATTTAAAGAGAAAGTAGCTAAAGCTCGGTTCCTAAGTGAGGTGTCGTTGGTGTTAGCCAGGGCTTCCGGAGAATCTGCTCCTATACCCCCAGTTACCCTACGTGACTGCCTATGATGACTTTCTAAAATGAGGTGTAGACCTTGTTCCTCAGATTCCAGGCACATGAACAAGCACCTCAGGAAAGAGGATGTCCAAATGGCCAGTAAGCATATGAAAACATGGTCAACCTCACTAGGCATGAGGGAAATGCAGATTATAATTCTTATCACTATGTACTCACCAGAATGGCTAAAGTGGAGAGGACAGAAAATGCCAAATGTTGGTGAGGCCAAGGAAGTACTAGAACTTTCATACAGTACCAGAGAAAGTATAAATCAGGACTCCCATTTTGGGAAAAAAAAAGTTTGACTATATCTCCTAAAGATGAACCCTCCCCCATAATGCTCTGATTCTACTCCTTTGTATAGACTCGACAGAAATGTGTATATATGTTCGTCCAAAGGACATGTACGAGAATCTTAATAGCAGCATTTTTCCTGTGTCCTAAGCTGGACACAAGGCAAATGTCCATCACCACAAGAATGGATGAATACATTTTGATAAAGTCAAATATATTATGTATCAACATTATAATATACTATATGTAATTCCCAATATAATTATATTGGGAATATAATTTAGCAATGCGAACGAATAACATGAGAGAGTACCACAGCATAAAGCTACACCATGGAAGAGTCCTAAACACGATGAGCGAAAGAAGTCAAATACTAAAGAATGCAGGATTTCATTGATGTGACATTCACAAATAAGCCAACTAATCAATGAGGTTAGACGTCAGAGTGCTGGGTCCTTTCTGGGAAGTGTTGATGAAAAAGGAGCACAAATGACTTTCAGGAAGCTACAGTTTGTTTCTACCTCTGGGGCTGGTGACATGGGTATGTTCATTTTGTGAAAATTCATTGAGCTGTAGATGTAGGCTATGAGCATTTTTATGAGTGTAGACTATGTTTCAGTAACATTTTCCTGCAAAACATTCACCCTGCCGTAGCTCCCTCCTAGCCTTGGACCAGGTCCCAGCTCCATGGCGTCGTCAAGGCCCCCTGCTGCCTTCTCTGGCCCCCTTGTCATCACTTCCTGCCTTAAGTAATGGGACGGTGGGTAGGTCTTCCCACATGCCAGGCTATTTCTCACCTCTGGGCCTTTGCCCATGTTGCCCCTTGGCCAGGCCTCCCTTTCTCCCCATTTTGTCTGCCTCCTCATCCTTTCCTGAACACCCTATCCCCACGTGGGCCAGGTATCCTTCCTCTGATTTCCCATGGTCCTTATCCCACTTTTCCTTTTATCTCAGCAATTTCCATATGGTTTTCATATCGTTATCACATGCCTGCCCACTCCTGCAAGATGAGAGCCTGTGGCTCTTGTCCTTCTGCCCCCAGGGCTCAGCATGGGACCTGACATGCAGACAAACTGAGTGTTTGCAGAATGAATGAAGGGACAGACATTCTTATTTGGGGATCTTAGGTGCCTCTCTGGTGCTTCCCTTATTTAATCAGGCTGGACCTCCATCACTGTCTTGTGACAGTTTCTCAGAGATTTCTTTCCTCCAGGATAAATGTTGCCAGTTGTGATCCTGTCTCCCCTGGGCTGGATTTCTCTGTCTTCTCTCTCTGGGAACCAGAAAGGGACACATATTCCCCTACCCTGAATGCCTCACCACCTTCATTCTTACCACACGCGGCTCCCCAGACAACTCCTAGGGACCAAGGCAGCGATTGGTCAACCAAAGGGAAGAATTGGGCCAGGCAACTTTCCCTCAAACCCTAGACCCTAGGGACATCAGATCCTCTCACCACAAACACCATGGGAGTGGTCTGAAAGTGGAGTGGGACGCTGCTGGGGAGGGGGGGGAATGAGCCTGCAGTGGTGAGCTTCCTGTCACCAGAAGCATGCAAATGGAAACTGGCTGACTGCAGTTGGGGGTGCTCTTAGTGGGAGGTTAGACTTAGTCCCTCCAGCCCAATGGGAAAAGAGAAGAGAAAGGACATCAACTGAGGTTCTGTGTACCAGGCCCTTTACCTATATAATCTCCTAGATTTTACACAGTCTGGGTGGAAGGTGTTATCATTGTGCCTATTTCAGAGATGAGGAAACAGGCTCAGAGAAGTGAAGGGGCTGGCTAGGAATTTGAGTTAGTAGGAAAGAGATGAAATTTGAACCCAGGTCTTCCTGGCTCCCAAGATGGCCCTATTTCTAGAGCATCTCTAAGATTCTGTGATTCCATTCTGAGGCAACATCTGCTGTTGCATCGGGCCCTGCATGACGAATGCCTGGCAAATGCCCTAGAGCCCCCCTCTGTATGGGAGGGGACAGTGGACGCGCCATTGACCGAGGCTCCGGGCCAGGCTGACAGCAGGGGTCAGGATCTCTGAGTGCAGTGGCATTTGATCACAGAAGAGAGAGGCCCTGTGAGCAGCTGCAGTCACCCCTAGGTCATCACGGACCTCAAACGAGATGCTAAGGGGCCAGGTGGCGATTTCACTCTAAATGGTTTGCTCATTGGCATTTGACCTCCATTTTCCATCAACTTGATTTTCATTTCCTAATGTTTACTGATTGGAAAAATAAGGAGAGGTGAAAAGCTCAAGCAAATAAAAATCTCTCCTCACTCTCACCCCATTTTCCCAGATGTCTTAAGTTAAGCGTACAAATTAAGAGGTGCTTCTATGCGTTGACCATGAAGACTCCCATGGCTTCCCAGGAAAGATGGGCCCTGGCTGCCTCTGCCCCTAGCGGCTAGATTCCCGGGAGGAGTCTACCTGTTGGACCCCAGGGCTCCTCCACAGGGTCTCCTGTGGACTCCTCCACAGTCTTCCCAGGGTCTGTGCTGCGGAGACATGGCCTCATGAAGTTCCATGGGCTCCACACGGGTTTCCAGCCCCTTGTAGTGAGACAGCTCACGGGACTAGGTCTGGCCAAGGCACCATGAGGGGAGCTGACAAATACCACTTGCAGACTGAGTTGTTGGAGTGGCTAGGGGTCTCTGCTCGCTCTCCTCCCTGGCCACCTAATGGTGCAGCCAACCTGAGTCTCCAAGTGACCGTTTGGAAAGAAGCTACCTGGAGAACTGCTTGGCTTTGCAGCAGATGTCACAGGAGGAAGACACTCGCCTTTGTATTAAGTCAGAGGTTTCCAGATTAATTTGTGGCCATCCTGACAACAGCAGTCCCTTCAGTTCTCCTTCCCTCGATGCCACAGTGCCTCAAATGTGTCAGGCACAAGGCGGTGCATCGATGGAAGGCATGGTGGGCACCCTCACCCTCTAGGAAGCACAGTTAAAGAGTAGATGGAAACAGCTGAGTTTTTATAATGCAGAGTGTCAGTGCTGTGATAGGAGGAAAGAGAGGGTCTGTGGGAATCCAAACAAAGCATAGCAAGGCAGAGGGAGGGGCAAGTCACAGAGGGCTTCTTGGAGGAAGTGACTTCTTTGCTGTGTTGTAGTGGATGAAGAGAAGTTAGTTCAAGGGTCACAAACTGGTGGTTTGTATTGTTTGGTCAGCATAATATTTAAACTGTTTTTCTGGTAGTTAACCATACTTAAAATGGAGGAGTCTCACAGAAAATCTGGATGTGGGGATTTACTTAAAAAAAAAAAATCAGGATATCGATCAACTCCAAGGCCATGAGTCTGTGTAGCAAAAATGGTCTGGAGCTGGTGGTGGCTGCCACCTTTGACAGGCGTACATATTCCAGATCGCCATAGTTGCTTTCATGTACTTGCTTCCGGCCAGCCCTGCGGACAGTTGGGGCTTGCAGCCCTTGAGTGAGTAATCCTCATTAGACTTCCTCCTCCCAGAGATCCTTTTCAGCTATGGGGCCAAGGAACAAGAAAGCTTATCCAGCTTTCTCCCTCCTTCAGCTCATGAGAGGACCTGGGAGCCCCTCGCTGGGAGTCTGAGAGACTCCTGTCTTGACTATGGCGGGACTACTGGCCCCAGATCAGGACAGTGACCCTGGTCCAGCCAGTGTGGGAGAAAGGAGACCCCAGGGATGACTTCAAAGAGTCAGGCCCGGGAGACCACATTGCCTGCTCCTCCTTTGGCTCCTCATGGTAGACACTAGCTGCTTTTGGCTGCGCAGAATCCATTTCTCCTCCTTTTAGTAAGGGTCCCTTGATTTTCTTTTTGAGAATCATCCCTTCCTCAGTGTTCAAATTTTAGAGGGAGTGTGATCAAGCTTCGTGCTCTCTGCTGGCCAAGAGGAGGACACAGGCCCCGAGCCAGGCCAGCTGGCGTCCCTCCTGGGGCTGTGGGTCACGAGCAGAGTGATTCAAGGGGAAACAGACGTTGTGGCTGATACGTTCCACCAGGGGATCTCAAAAAAAACTGGCCTCAGTTCCTGCTACCATCCCTGGTCCGTCCTGGCTCTTGCCCTTTCAGGGACCTGATCGTCAGCCTTCCTTTGGCTTCTAGGTGCTGATAACCTCTCAATAACCCCTGGTTCTATTTGATTGGGGCAGATTTGGGTTCTATGCCCATATACACCCATATTCAGCCCCTCTGGCAGGTGCGAACTGTTCAGGTTCACACCACATTTCTGTGAATGCTGAGCCAAGCTTGCACCGGTGGCGGAGGTAGGCTTTGCCTTATCCTTACCCTCAGCTCCTTCCTCCCCTTCTTTTGGTGCTATTGGCTCATCCCTTGCAGTCTCAGCCTCGCCAGAAACCAGAGTGCTGGAATTTCTTCCAGACACATCCTCTGGGGGTAGCCTTGACCATCCTGCTGCTGCTGTGCCAGGCTTGACCTCAGCCTGTGGATGAGTCTGGAGACATCTTGCCTGTGGGCTCAGCACGGGCTCTGGGGCCATGGGAGTCCTTGTGGTACGCCTTGTCAGACTGGCTTTTCTCTCAGTCAAGATCACCCTTATCTCGTTTCCATACATCTATCCTCCTGTACTACTACTCAGTGCTTGTCACCAAACCAAAAGAACACACTCACTTTTTAATCTTTAATACGTATAATTCTAAAGGGAACATGAGATCATTCTCATAAACAAGAAACCTGCATCATAATCTATAAATGGAAGGTAATGGTAAAAATAAGGACATGGAAAATACATCGTTATTTAATTTCAGCTAGATACTGTTTCTGGAAAGCTCTTTGTCCAAAAGGAAGATCAGTAAGTGTTACAGAGGTGTTAAGTAGATGCTGACCTCCAATTGACAGTTCCTCCTTGATGTAATCCACAGAAAAGGAGGTAACTCTCTCCTGGTGCTACTTAACTTGTGCCTGAATAACTCTTAAAATGGCCTCATGGACCAGTGATGGTCGGGGCGCACTCTGTGGAAAGCATTGCTTCCGTAGCCTCTACCTGGTTTGAGATCCTGTGCCTCGTTGCCTGTCCCAACTTGATCCCAGCTGCCCACTTGCCCTTGACTGTGGCCCCCCATTCGTACCAGCCTCCCCATATTCTAGGATGACCAGGCCTGGGGGCCTACCTTGCCCCAGTGGATGAGGTTGGTTCTAGGTCCAGCCATCTCAGGGAATTGGGAGAGGAATACAAGAAAGAAGTCCTTAGAGCCGTTCCTAAGTGACAGACATGATAGGTATTTGACTCAGATTATCTGAGTTTTCCCCACATTTCAGTCATTCATCTACCACCTTCATGATTTCTGCCATATCAGTGCTATTCATTTACCATGTAGTTTTCTTTTAAAAAGCTCAGAATTTTATTTTAAAAGGAAATGCTCTATGTTCCCCATAAATCAGAGAGTCTGGTGTGCCAGTTATATTTTTCTAACATGCATCGATTGTGAGCTAATACATGTCCATCCATCAACCACCTAAAATCATCGTGCACACACCATCAATCACCCACGTACCAGCCCTTGGGAAATACTGTAACTCTTTAGTTAAGTCTCACATGTTTCTGGAAGGATAGTTTATAGGTAAGAACATGGAGGCTCAAAGGATTCCCTTCCTGAAGTCCCACAGGCGGAAAGGCTTGGGGCTGAGATTTGAATCCAGACAGTCTCACTCCAAATGCCAAGGCTCTTTCAATACTAGGGCTTTCCAAATGGATTTTCTTTTAAAAAAATCCAAAGAATCCGTTAAAAATGAAAATGTGTTTGGAACTCCAATATAAAAAGCAGATAAAGTTGGAGCTTTTATGAATTATTTAAATGGGATTGTTGGGTTGCAAAGATTTATTTTTTGAAACTTCTCTTGCCCTAATTTATCCTACAATGGCCCCGAGAACCTGTCTCAGAAGCCCAGGACTCTGGGGAATGTTAATTTGAACCCACGTGGCACCACCCTATCTTTTGCATTCATTTAGTCCCATATTCCCCGTGAGCCAAACTCCGGAGGGGCAACTTCTGGATTGATGTTATCTTTCCTGGCTGGGCATCTCTATCTTGGACCTTTGCCATTTTGAAATCTTGAAATTTTCCATCTTACTGTCTTGAAATCTTCCACTGGCATTGTAAGGCTTCCTCTGACCTACTTATTCATTCATCAAACACTGATGTCTAACCTGTACCCAGATTTTTAGATGACACAAAAAGCATAGATGAAATGTCTTTGATGGGTTCCCAAGCCTATGTGGAAGATTGATAGAAACAGCCAAAGACAGTTAGGGTTGGAACAGCCCCTGTTCACCTGAGTCTCATTGTTGCCTTAGTTCCCGCCTCCTTTAGGTGGTTGGTTGCATCCTGTATGGAGCAGTGCCTGAGATGGAGCCAGTGAAGGGATCCCAGGGGTACCAGAGGTCTTGTCTGATTCCCCAATATGGTTCCTAAGTCACTGTTCCCTTCAGCAACCAATGCCTGATTTAAGTCTGGACTTAGAATCATACCTCACTGAAACCCCCAAACCCTCACTCCAACAGGAGGACCAATTTACAATTGTGCCCGCTTCTGCGATATGGAGCCCTGACTGGCTCCTGGCCTCTCTGCCATGAAGAGAAGAAATATGTCCCTCTAAAATTATGGGGAGATCCTGTGAGAGTTCCAATAAGTTTTAAAGATTTCTAAAGGAGATTCAGCCTCGTGGTGCCCCCTGATCAAGCCAAGATGTTATCCCTTTTTTTCAGACCTGGCTACAGCCCTAGTTCTCTCCAAGATGTCTCCATCTTTGGAAGGTACTGAATGTCCTCAGAATATCACTCTTGGGGTTTCCTCAGTACTGTTGGATCTGGTCTAAGAACCTTGAATTCTAGGAAGCTTCTTCCTTGGTAGGTTCTAGAATGGGCTCTATTAGCAAACTTAAAACAGGTCGACTTAAGCCTCAACTCCGCTCAGCTTAACTCATTTCAACTCAGTCCATACTTATTGTGTATCTTTTTGCCTATCTGGAGCTAGGCTCTAGTTTTGGGAGAGGTAGAATCCAACAGTTAATAGACATAATGTTTACCCTCAAGAAGTTTTCTCTTCTCCAAGAGAAAGAGCCATCTCTTTCTCTTGGAGAAAGAACTTCTTTTTTTCTGGCCTGAAAACATCCCAACCAGCAGTGTACTTCCTGGGGTCCGCTCCCCCAGACTTCTCAAACTACCCTCCTGGGACTGTATGGCTTTAAGACTTGGTCCCTTACCCTTTAGGATATGATTCACGTGGATCCTGAGTCATTCATTTATTCACAAACTTGCACTGAGCACTTACTATGTGCTAGACACTTTACAGACATTATCTCATTTAATTTACACAGCAACCAGTGGGAATACAGAACCAGTACCTGGCCAGTTAAAATTTAACCCAACCCTAATTCCAAAGCCCATGTTCTTTCCATCTCATCCCACTGTCTCTTAGAACAATTGGGTAGAATCCTTAATAAAGGATGTTTAAATAAGTATGTTCCATATGGAGGGAAAGATGGATTAATGAATATTTTATGTAAAGCCGAACTCACCTGACCAGTTTATTAGAATTCTTTGAGAAGTGAACTATATAGGGAGATAAAGGGTGACTTTCATAAAAAGCCTTTGTCAAATTTCCATCCCAAAGCCTATTAATAAAATTGATTCATTATAGAATTGGGCAGAGGTGGGTGGTGAGTGGGAGGGAGTCTATTTTTGCATGGATAGAGAACTGGCTTAGAGACAAGAAAGGGAGGGTGGGGATAAATGGGTGCTTTTTCAAATGAAGAACTAGGGTTCCCCAGGAAGTGGTGCTGAGTTTGGTCTTATATAACACTCGAGGCACATGCACCTAGTGTCCAGTGTGTGCATTTCCTGCAATAAGTGTGAGGGATGATAGCCACCAAAACCAGACTTAGCTCCCCTCCTGGAGAAGCCCAGAGAAAGAAGTACTCAGTGACATCCCCAAGTTTTCAGAGGACAGGCAGCTCTGGAGGGGCCGGAATGCCAAGATATTGGAGATAAAACAGAAGACAGTGTCCAGGGAAGGGGATGGCAGCGATTGGAAGTCGGAGCTCTAGGACCAGTCTGTTGCTGATTTGCTATGTGACACTGGGCAAGGTCCTTCCTTTTCTGGATCCTAGTTTTTTCCCTCCTGTACGAGAAGGAACTGGACTAGATGCCTTGTAAGGGTGTGGTGTTCTTGATAGAGGACAAGGATTTGAAATAGAACCTGATTATGAGAAAGTCTCTATTTCCTATGGCCAAAATGTCCCCTTCTGTGCCTGTACTGAGATGGGGGACTACTCTCCTTCTGTCTCTTATTTGTGAACAGTAAGGATGAGGCCGAGAGCCATGAGGTCTGCGAGGCTGGGGCGCAGAGCCCAGCCTGGAATCCCTCAGTGGCGTTCATTGCGAGTGACTCAGCGTCATAAATAGCTCCCATCTGGATGAGCAATGATATCTATAGCGATCAAGCGATCTCTATATCCACACACACTCTCTCTGTGCAAATATGTGGCTCACTGTATGCTAAATACGAGGTGGCCTGGAGACGTTCCTCCTCTTAAAAGACTATTTGGTATGAAACTCAAGACTGTTTATTTAAAGAAACAAGTTTACAACTATGCACATTGGATTACTGGTAGTGGGTGGTGGGGAAGAGGAGATGTGGATGAAGGGAGGCTGGGTGTGATCCAAGCTTGGGGGCCACTGAGGCCGACCACTCCTCCTTCATCCTTCTGTCTGCAGCGGGAGGGGTAATGGACACCACACATGAGATGCCTGAGATCCTGGGGTCAGGTACAGGGACGGGGTACTGTCGAGCTCATCGACACAGGAAGCTACAGTTAGCAGAAAGAACATAGGAACTGGGGTGACAGGAGAGCCGGGTTCCAGCCCTGCCCTCCCCTGCCATTGATCTTGAATAGTTCATTAATTCACGCATTCATTCATCAAGTCTGTACCAAGCACAGACAATATGCACAGACCACATGGGGATACAGACAAGAAAATGTAGGTTGGAATTCAAGCATAGCCACCTGCCATCTATAAGCTCTTTCCCATCTCTGTGCTTCAGCTTTCTTATCTGTAAGCTGGGGTTAATGCCCCCCCCCCCGAAGGTTTAATGCACAAGAAAGTGCTTCTCTGCTGTAAATGGCTCCGACAATGCAAGCTAACTCCATTCCATCACATCGCCCAGCTGATCCATCTCCTTTTCACTTAGGAGTGTTCTGGGGGATCACGGAGGAGAAATGACCCCCCGGGAGTGGGGGCCCTGAACACCACCCATGGGAATGACGCTGGGTAATACCTTACCTTTGCTTCTTGGCTGAGCTGAGATGTAGGGGCCTTCAGTCAACAAGCAGAACAGGTCGCATACCAGAGATGTACAGCTTCCTGGAGGAGGAGAGAGGGTTTTCAGGGGTGAGGGGAGAGAACTTTGGGGGTATTTCAGTGGAGTGCTCTGAAAGGGCACTGAACCCTAGACTCCACTGAGGAAATGGCCTTGTTTCTCCTGAGGCCACCACAGATGCCAAGGATTCCAGCAAGGGACTGGGCAGGACAGAACTCTCCCTGGCATCAGGCCCAACTCCTGCCCCACCTCACCCACTCCCCTGATACCAGTTGCCCTTCTTGGCCGCTGGCGTGGGCGGCGCCTGCACAGTACCACCGACCACACTGCTTTCTGGCTTGACTGTGATTTCTGTCCATGGGCCTGGATTACTGCCAGTCATATCTGGATTTGAATTCTGACTTTAGGAAAATCCATGACATCTCCCCAAGCCTCACTTTCCTTATGTGTAAAATGGGGCTACTTAGAGCCCCGACCTCATACATTAAGTGCCATATAAGCGCTGGTTGTAATCATTGTCGTCCGTGTTGACGAAGAATATCTGTGAAGATGTCTATTACCTTGTGGCCCCTCAAATTTTAGCTACCTTCTCCTACTTTCTCCTAGGGGACGCAAGGCAGTCCTGAGAAGGCCAGGACATGTTCCGTGACTTTGTCTCTGGAGCCTTGCACGAGGCCCGACAGAAAATGGGTGCCCAGTAAACACCTGTTAACTCAACAATTCTCCACGAGTTTGCTGGGTTTGCCTTCACAAAGTTAGGGTCAGTGGGGTTGATGTTCTCCCATTTTACAGAGGAGAGCACAGGTGCAGAGAGGGGGAAGTCATCTGCTCTGCTTTCCCCAGGGGGCAGGGGTGAGTGTGGACCAGATGAGAACCCACGGTCCCTACTCTGCCTCCCCCCGCCCCTCCCCCCAGCCCTGCAGTCAGGGTCTCTCCTGGCTGGACACCATGCCCGCGTCCAAACTGGTGCCACCTCCTCCACTGTTTTCCCTTCCTCCATTAACCACAGTCCTGCTGTGACTCAAGAAAGGGGACATTCTGGTGTCCTTTCCAGAGGTGGGGACTGAGGATGTGCCCTGGATGTTAGACATGGTTT